>JANHFX010029596.1:49838-62109 GCA_027560015.1 Chloroceryle amazona | reverse complement strand
TTTCTCTTGTTTTGTATTTCTGACTTGAGTCCCTCGCTGTTTTGCTTTTGAAACCATTAAACCTTTCTAGATATAATTTAAGAAGCATTGTTTGCTTGCTATGCAACAAAATTATGTGCTTGGATCTGTAGGTGTATGTAACACAACCCCGTAGTATCTCTTCTTTCTTTCTGCACTACAAATCAGGCATCAACAAATATAATTTCTTCCCAAATCACATGAAGAGTAACTTTTCATTTCACTATGCCTTTAAAGGAACTCTGGGATTGGTACATATCTGGAGTTCTGTATCTCTTATCCTAGGAACAATTTCTCCTTTTCTAAACTTTCAGGCTTGTTTTACACAAAAATGATCCCACAGGATGAAAAAAGGCCAAACATTGCATTGGCCAAAATATAAGGTGATGAGTATAATTGGGTTTTATTTATTATGTGACTTGGCATTACAATATCTGAATTATCAACACAGGCCTACACATGCTGTATAAGAAAAAGAGTCTGCTAGCTGGATTTTTTTGCCTGGAATTAATCATGCATTGTGGCCTCTCCCCTCTCCCTCTCCCTCTCCCTCTCCTCTCCCCTCCCTCTCCTCTCCCTCTCCTCTCTCTGCCAGGCTATCTTTTCAGAGCCTAGTTCCTGGGTTTTTCAGCAGAATTACACTGATAATCATCCTTAAAAGTACGCCTCCATTTTGAAGGCAAGGAACGTGCTTGCAATTCACCAGATGTTTCAATTTTTAGTTGAATTTCTGTATCTATTTTAGCAGTCTTATTTTCCCCTTCAGCATATGCTAGTGGTGAGCCCAGCTGCCAACTGGGTCAGTTAGTCTGTGTTTTTACTGTCCAAGGATATCAGTATTGGAATTCTCAGATTACACTGTAAATTTTACTGTTTCCATTTCTTTGAATTTGTCCCTGCTGGCCTGGCTAGACTCCTTCAATATGTGGCATGGGAAGTAGCTTTCCATGCAAAACCAGTGGGAAGAATATAATGATTAAAAATCGTTACAAAATAAATAATTCCATAAGTTGCAATTTACATTGTCAGCTAATTTCACAGATCATGGTAGTTTCAGGGGAGGAAGTATTTGAAGTCTCTTGTCCATGGAAGCTGGGGAAGAAGCAAACTGCATTTAATATCAATATTGGATCATGAAAAGTGCAAAATTCCTTTGTGTATGTGTTTTCTTGCATGAAATCAGAAACCCACAGTCAACAAATTCTGCAGAAGTGTTTTGTTGGGAAATAATTTATTCACAGGATTAAGAATACAAAATATTTGTTCTATATATCAAACTGTGTTATTTAATTACTCAGTTAAGTCTCTTTACTTTGCATGTAGTTCGTGAGAATACTGTGACTTGCAAAAAGCATTTGGCTATTTGGAGTAAATTTGGCTCTTCAGACTGCTTAAGTATTCAGTATTCACAGTGTATCAGCTACTTTTTCTAAATTCAGTGATTTAACCAATGTAATTTGTGAACCTGATTTGTAAATAATCACACCACAACTGATATAATGAAAAAAATACATCTCACTAACAACATTAATCCCTTCCTACATAGAGGAATAGTGTTGTTGATAAAGCTAAATATTAACTCAGTTATGTGTAATATATTTCTCTGTCTATAAGATCTTACTGTTAGAATTCCGACATGAATATTTGGGTTTCTAGATTGGTTCCAAATTCAAGAAATGTAAGTGTACAATATGGTATGTAACTGCTCTGAACTAGGAAATGGGAAAACTGTTTCGGTGAGAATCCTTGCGCATGGTTTCCAAAGAAGGTATGCCCAGAACATATGTGCACTAGCTCTTCCAGTAAACTAAGTGCAAATAAGCACCACTAAAAGATATCAATTTAGAATTAATTTCTTTTACTCTACTCTGATTTTTTTATTCCTTTTGGGCTGTCTTCTCAGCTCCATTGGAAATACATGACAGTGCTTTTAAGCCTGCATGTTTCCTTTTGTTTTGTTAACAATTTATTCAGCATTTTAATGTAATTTAGACAATTGTGCAATGAATAGCCAGTGACTTTACGACAGTATTCTAGAAAGTAATGAAAACAGCCATCAAACAAGGAAAGAAAAACTATTTAAAAAAGATGTTACTAAGGTTGTGCAAGAGTCACCAACTATGCAGTAAACCAGTACTTTCCTTGAAAATTTCCCATATCTCTAATAGAAAGCTATTAGTCTAACTAAACAGAGAAAAATAACTTTATAAATATTGATCAAAATGTTTGCTAATTAAGTATTTTTTTTATGTCAGTCATCACTAGGTAATTGTTTCCCACTTAATAATAATGTTGCCTTAAGACTTGTAGCCTCCCATGGTTGTATTCAACAATTTTGGAAGCTGAAGAAAGAAATATGGAATTTGACAATTCAAATAATCAGCAGTGAAAACACACATACAGGTATTTGTGTATTTATAGATACATATACAAATACATGCATTTTTATAGCTTGTTTGCATGGGGATCATGAAGCTTCATTAATTGATCATTGGCTATATGATAGTTAGATGATTTAAATATAGAAACAATAGCCAACTCCAATGAAAACAATATAGTACCACTGCTCTTTTCTGTAGCATTTTATACTGGGGAGAGAGAAACACCATATTCAAAAAAACTGAAAAAAACCTCTTTTCATGGAGTCCCAGCATTTAATTATCATTATTCGCAGTTTAAGGTCTGAATTTGCCCTCAATTAAACCAAAAAATAGAACTACATGTTTTTAGTACAATTCCTTATTGTCTTCAATGAAGAAGTTTGTTTTAAAAAAATGACACCTATGGCCTGATGCTATTTCTTGCATATGGCATAGCTCCTGAAACCTACAGAGCTCTTGCTCTTTGTAAATATCCAGTCATCTGAAATGATTAAAGTCTAGTGTAGAAATATATGCCTTATTAGTAATTTGAGCAGCCTTCTCTATTAACTCATGAACTACATATTAAAATGTAATGGATCTCTCAGTTTATCAAATCAGAAAGGAAGCCACTGGTTATCTAGTCCAGAACAACTTAAACACACATTATATTACAGCCTCTGCAGACAGTCACAACACTTGAGACTGAAAGAAGTTTTCTAATGCACTGCACAATTTTAGTCCTAATAAATAGGCTAAAAATAAAACTGTCAAAACATCTTACTCCCTCCCACAAAGTGCTGCAGACATTTCAGTAGTAGAGTTCAGGGTAAAGGCATGCAGGCCTGATCCCTAACCCAGTGATGACAATGAGATTTTGCGTACTTCATGCTTAAAAATATGTGCAAATACCAACATAGCTTATCAGCATTTTTGCTGGAAAAAGGACAAGGAAGACAAAGAAGAAAGGGCAATAGCTTTAAAGTCTGAAACTGTCCATAAAAATTATCACTGGAGATATATATTATGATTCTTAAAGAAAGAGAGCAATGACCGAATGTCTTTTATTTTCTCTGATTTCAGAAAAATCTAGTGTAAGGCAAACATGTCCATTTAAAGTCATATGAAACCAACTGTGCCATTTCATAATTTTTATTATTAAAAATACATGGAAATATCCACCATTCAACAGTATCGTATAGTCCAAGAAATCTAGTTAAAGGATTTTTGAACACAGAGACAAGAGGGAGTGACTGAGAATTCTTTAATCCTACAGTAATGTATAATGCAGTTACTTAGTGAAAGAACTGAGGTTGTTTTGAATTTTTGTGGAAAAGAAGGGTACAAAGGTGAAAAAGTGGAATGTGACAGATATTCCAGACTAATAAATATTTAGTGTGTAAATTCACAAGTTGTACTGTAATTGAGTTTTGATCAACTCATTCTTATCTGGTGAGAGCTAGATCCACGAAAGAGTCTATGTACCTAAAATTTTATTCGGGAAGGGAAGAACTCTGCCTCTTCTTTATTTTAAACTTGTCTTGCACAGTGAGAAATTTTTTGATTAAGAGAAGGAAGAGAAAGTAACTCTAGGTTTACCAGAGTAAGCAAAAAGGCAAGACAAACTTTGTTTAACTTAACAGCATTTATCAGGAAGAATGGGGACATCTCTTCACTTTGTTCTTTAATCCAACAGTTTGTCCATTGACAGTCTTTGAACCTCAGTACCACCATAACTCTATCTAAGAACACTGGTAAGCACATACAGTCAGGTCTATAAAATGAAATATTCAACAGCATTACAAATGCTGATAATTTTTGGCATTTGAAAGCACATTTTCTTAACTGTTATTTGATAATAGCAGTAGATCATTAGATGCAACTACATCTGACCAAGGGCATTACAATATGTTTTTAGTCCTTAGTGAGATATATTAGAAGACTAAGCATGGTAATAACTTCAAAAACTGGGACATGTCTGTCCCTGCAAATGTAATTTTCCTTAGGGTAGACAGGCAAACTTCTCTGAATTCACTGATCTTACCTGTTAAAAAATAAAAGAAATAGGTTGAATGTCTGAAACCCACTTTTTAAACTTGTTATTTAACTAAACTTTTCTCAAGCATTTTGCTCAGTTAACTCACTACTTTTTCCACTTTCCAACTTTAATGGAAAGAAAAAGTTCTCCACATAAATTACATCATCTAGAATCTGTCTTTTAATATTCAGCATTTGCTGCCATATTTCCCTGAAAAGGGTTGTCACCTACACTGTAAATCCTTTTTACTCCAAATCACTAATTTCACTGAATGCACATAACTTCAATTAACTGCAGCCTGCTGGCTCAAAAGCAATTTGGTCTTTCATTAATTACTTGGGCAAGCACAGGAAAAGCTCTTTGAGTTTGCCTGAATTCACAGAACAAACAAACTCCCCTGTATTTGATGATCCAAGGCAATCTTGTCTTTTGATGCTTATCACTTAGTTGTTCAATAATATGTAATTAAAAACAAAGACAACAACATCACCCTATCACCAGCCCTGAGTTACAGTTAATTGTCAGGCTTTCAAACTTACTCTCATAGTGCAAAGCTTATTGCACTTTAGGTCACAAGACTATTTGTTTAATCTCTTTCCTTCTGGATTGAGTTTCCCGAGTCTCACAATGGTATTTCTGGGGGAGAAATTCAGTTACAGTTGCTTGAAGGTTTTTCTCACTTGGTTTTCTATTGAACATATGCAAAAATGAAAAGATTATGCATGTTTTTATTCAAAGGCATAAATCATCTCTTCTAGAAATCTGGAACTATTTATGATGTTTAGCAAGCCATTTGAGCAATTCATTCTACCTTTCAAGACGAAATAAAAAAAAAAGCTAAACTATCACTACTTATCTTAATTTAAGGTTAATTCCAGTTTCACATAGAATGAGAAGAGAGATAGAGACCATTAGAAAGTGTACAAATATAAAAATTAAAGTAAATCCAACTAGCAAATGCAAGAACAGTTGAAGGTAACCAAAGTATCCAGTATGATCATGCCAATGAGCCAATCTAAAGCTATGAAGGGCTTCAGAAACTAAATTGAGCAGTGATATAGGCATGCAAGAAGTAATTATAAAAATTAATGGACTGTTATTCATCTAGGGTTTTTTTAATGTTAATGAACAAATTAGTCTTGCATGTGAGTGTATCACATCTGTTCGTGCCTACATACACAGAGAAACACATCCACATGTCACACAAGCTGGCTTGATTGCACTTTGCAGGACACATTTGTATACATTTTATCACCATTTCTGTAAACAGCAGTTTCTTTCAGTATGTTCCATGCTCTCTTCCTGCGTCTTAATGGAAGTGTTAATTAGAAGCGCAGTAGGAAAACAATTTATGCTTCTGAACATGTCTTGTGTATGGAGTTTGAGTAATGAGAAAAAACAGGCCAGAACATTTGTATGAACAGATACTAATTACTGTTTCTGAGTGTAACATACTCACTATTACTGCCAAGAGTACAGCACAGAACTATGAAAAAGACAGATGATAAAGAAATTTTAAGTCACTGAAAAAAAGAACCAAAGTCCCAAATTTCCATAAAAGTAATTTTACATGTTTAGATGAAGGTAGAATGATGGTTTGCTTTCAGAAAACCTCATTCTGCAGTGCCTTAAATTTGCTTCATTTTCAGTATCTACTGGTCTCTGTACACTTACCTTGATGAAATTCTTAGAAATCTGCTCATAGCATTTTACCTGATCATAAATATTCCACCTTAAATGTATTTTGTATGTGTCCTAATGTATCCTTCCACTGTCAAAAACCAGTTTCATAAGTGCTCAGGAAAAATTTCTGCTCTGTCCTATGTTCCTGGAATTAATGGAGAATTTATCAGGAAAGAGAGGGTAGGCACAGGATAGACTTTCATATGATTAGAGAACTTACTTGACATGTTCATAGTGATGGATAATTAACTATATAAATCAAACAGTATTTAAACCTCATAATAAATACGAGAATGACAGAAAGGGGAGGAAAAAGGAACAATAAGGAAAACGTAAAAGGGAAATATTGATAATATAAATGGCAAAATATAAAGGACAGTAGGAAATTACAGGCACTAACACTGCATGCAGCTTCTTATTGCTTGCAAATTGGTAGAAGAAATACAAAGGCTAATGAAGAGTTTAGTCTGATTATTTGCCACCTGTTTTCATTTCCTTTTTTTTTTTTTTTTTACTGGAGTTCATTGTACTTCATATATCACACACAGTTGGACTGAAACAGTAAGTATATAATTTTCTGCTGCTTAAGTACACTATTCACTGTAAATTGAAACTTTCAGCTTGCTTTAACTTTCCCTACAGCCAGACAAAGTGATCAGCAGTTCAGTCATCCAGAAATATGCGAGTTCCTTCGGAATCATATTTGCTGTTTAGTTGTCTGGTGCCTGTAAACAGCTTTTATGGAGTGGGGTGATAACGGCATTGGTCTCTTTCCTCAGAGTTGTAGTCAAATACATGTTCTTTTACAGCTAGAAGTAATACAAATTGCCCTTAATTTTCATTGTGATCCTTACTGTGTTTTTGTGGGGTATAGTAGTCATCATCAGAAAGCTCTAGCTAAAAATGAAATTAAATTTGAGAGATGGATGCAGTGTTTGTATAGGTACACATGTACCTATACATACACATATATTATGAAGAATGCACACTAAAGCATTGTTAATAACTCAACACACAACGCTCTTCTGCTTAGATATAGGGATTATATTTTTCAAATTTCCTCGCTGTCCTATTAACATAGAAGTCAACAGTGAAACCATTGGCCAGATTTGGACCAACCGAAAAATCTTCTAAAGCCCTAGTAAGGACTTGGTCATCTTTCTTTCAAGAAAACTTGAAATACTGCATATGTAGGTCCTTGAAGGGTAAGAAAAAACAACTGAGTTTAGGATTCCCAGAATACTTGATTTCATAACAGAGCTTCAAAGGGAGGTATCTGGACAATACATTGAAAATTGGAGACCAATGAAGGTGGTATTTCAGATTTAAAGATTTTAAAAAACAAAGCAATCCTTGCTTAGAGCCACAACTAATGTAATTTCTTGCTGGCAAGGTTCAGTTGGCCAGTTTGGGAGAATTCCCACACCCTACAATGCATAAGCGCTCATGGGTTTTAAAGTGTCTTCTTTCGTTTTCCAGTGGTGATGAAAGACAGCAAGCAGATGACAGAGGCAGGTGGAAAGTGTCAACAGTAGGTTCGAACAAACAGCTATGAAGCTGTGTGGTTTGAAGAAGGAAAGACAGGAGATGAGTGGAAATAAAAGGGTTGATGAGAGGGTTAAATGGAAGAAAAGGTGAGAAAAAAAAGGATAAATGGAAGAATAAGTAGGACATGAAATGTTGAATGCCAGTTACCAACAAGAATTTATGTCCTCTCCATTGGCCAGTCCTTCCAGTTTCTGGCCCCATGTTTTGGGTCTTTCACATCAATATTTAATTTTCTTGTGAATTATTAAAATCCAGAAATTCATCTTGGCTCTCTGTCAGCATTGATATAGTAGAATGCTACACCAGCACTAGTCACCTGTCTTTCCCCTCTAGTCAGTGAAGAGAAATGGGCATTTTTAAGGCATGATTGATCTGACCTATTTTAGGCATTTGCATTAGCATGAGACAAATTGTGGCATGGAAGTGCTTGCTTTTCTCCATTGCCTGGACCTTTCTCACATTACTACTTCATGTGCAATCAGCTACAATAGATCTGATTACTTAGCTCTTTTGTACCTTTGCATTTAAACAGGCTTGTAATAGTTGACTGTGAGTAACTGAAGGTTTTGGCTCACTGTCAACATTTCTTGAAATTGGTAGAGTCCCAAGTTATTCTTTGTTCTTCCTTTTTCTCGGCAAGATGAAGAACTAAAACTAAAAATATGTTTCAGGTACATCAAAATGTTTTACACACTGTAAAGCAGATCTTTCATTTTTATCAACTCCTTATAACATTTTTATGGCATTTCTAATATATATAAAAAATAAAAACTTTCAAAATTGAAAAAACACTCCACTGCCTTTTGAAATGTTGTCTTTGTTCGTTGAAACTGTTTGGCAAATTTGACTTAATTTTGGCTGGGCTTAAAAAACATTTTTGACTAGTAAAAGAGTTGAAAAAAATAATTACAGTGTTTGACCAGCTCTAATGACCAGATTCATTGTGATTTTTTTTTCCCCAGGCTTGACCCTTTTTTTGAAATATTCTCAGTAGTATGGCTGTGAAATGATTGTTTGCCCTTGTTATGAGTCATGGGAAAGTATTGTACACCAATTTGCCTATGCAATAGCTGACAGCCAGGCAGTCAGCTGCAGAATGTGTCTGTCTTCTGTATGCAGTCCAGAGCCCTGCTAGGCAGGTTGCTAATTGCACATCAGCAGCTGTGGTAGAGGACAGGAGAACTATGAAGAGGACTGGACTGTTCAGTGTTTGGAAGAAGCTGTAAGATTCAGTGAGCTAATTTGAAGTAGCAATGAACCTCTCCACTGGACAGTCTTCTATACATTGAAGTATGGTTTGGAATATTGCTGGGGCATGTAATGCCTGTAACTGATGTTAAGAAAGAAAGACAGCCTGAAAATCCTTCCCTTTGAAGAGAGCAAATGCATTGCTAGCAGGAATACAAGTAGTGGGGCAATGGCAGTGGGCTGAGTAACAGGCAGGAGCCATGGGATGGCAGTGGCAAGCCCTGATTACAGTATGAGTACCCAGCAAGGAGGAAACACATGCAAACGTTAAACCAGGCAGAAAGAGGCACTATGTGTATAGCCATATGACAAATTTTAGACAAAGATAAATACATATGAGTTCTTCCCACTAACAGCTGCCCTCTCTGAAAAACTAAGCATCTTTATTTTCCACATGCCAGTGCACCAACATTGGGTATTTATTTTTATTTTTCTAATCTGTAAGTGCTTTGAGGAATCACCTCTGTTTCTACTTGTATCTTTGCAAACAGGACAAGGAACTAGTTTTTTTTTTGCCTATAATTGTATCTGCCAGGTAAATACCATGATGATTCATTCTTTGTGTTAAGACTTGGGCTTTCCCCGTGTTTCTGGCACTCAAGTGTTATTATCATAATGTATTTTTAGTGAACTCTGTCAGCAGAGCACTGTATGGCTAATCAAGCACTCATTGGGGATAAATGGTAGACTTAATATTCTTATCAGGCTACTGGAGCTTAGAAGTTACCGACCCTTGTTCCACTTATATCAAAGCCACTTACAATGCTACTACTTTATAGTAAATTCATTTTCTGTTCATGTCTGATTGCCTATGATGGTGCCTAGAAACAGAAAATAGAAAATGGGAAATGAGAAGAAATGAAGGCCCCTGTTGCCTGAGGCCTTAATGCAATTGCAAGATATTGATCACACCGGATACTTCAACCTAATCCTCACAGTTTCACAGGCTTTGCAAAAAATGCTTCTCATAAGCACATTTTCAATTATACTTGAACTTCAGTGATTTAGAAACACTATACTTTAAGAGGATCTATTTAATATCGATAGTAGCTGCCAATTAAACTAGGGATTTTATTAATTTTCTCATGTATTTAATCTTGCCTGCTGTTCCTGTCAAGTTTGGACAGTCTAGGTCAAGGTGACGCCATGGGTCAAACACAGGAGCTGCTTCACTCTAGCAGTCTGCCTTTTCCCTGGGAAAGATCAGGGCTTATTGCAGCAATGTCTGCCCAAGCATCAAAACCCCTCCTCTGGTGCCTGCTATGTCCTGTCACATTTTCCCGTTCCTTCCATGTCTTTTTTCATTTCTTCCTTCTCTGCTGCATCTCTAGGCTTTTGGGCCCAGCAACAAGACAGAGGGCTCGTTCCACACTCCATATTAGTGTCATTGGCAGCATCACTTCACATTTCTTGATCTATGTGTTGAGCAGTAGATTTGGCATGAGATTCAATTTTTCACTGAGAAGAGAAACCACAGCCAAAGGCAAAGCAATTTTTTAATTTTTTTTTTAATTTTTATTTTTTTT
Source organism: Chloroceryle amazona (assembly GCA_027560015.1). Classification (NCBI taxonomy): domain Eukaryota; kingdom Metazoa; phylum Chordata; class Aves; order Coraciiformes; family Cerylidae; genus Chloroceryle; species Chloroceryle amazona. The sequence continues at coordinate 51,688 of JANHFX010029596.1, read as the reverse complement.
AATACAAAAGAGATAATACTAAAGGAAGGAACTGTGCAGACTGATGCATACACAGAGATCCTTAAAAAAAATCCTTTGTGACGGTCATTATATATAGTATCAAAATTGGAATAATATTGTTGCACTTATTTTGTACAAAAGGAAACATAGTTTTCAGCCATTCTGAGATTTTAAGCCAACTGAATGTTGGTCAGGATTCTTCTTTGGTAGGTCCAGAAAGTCTACAGTCTTCTTAGACTTGATCTATATGTGTGCATGTGACTTTCAGTACATTTTTGGTCATACATGGGTGTGTATCTGCATACAAGTCTATGTGCATCTATGACTCTGTGTGTCTGCACGTTTGTGCGTATCTCTCGGTGTGATTTCCAAAACTCGGGCTCTGTCCCTGCAGCTACTGATGCTGTATAACAGTAGTTTACATTGAAATACTGACAGTGTCTGATAATGTCTTGTTGCCTGCCATCCCTGATAGGATTTAACTGTACTTCAAAGTAATTCTTTAAAGTTTGCTATAATTCAGTGAGATTTAAACCTATACATTTTGCAGAGAAAAAGGTTCTGGCAGACAGTAGTTTCAAAATGTATTATGAAGATGATTTTCTTCATGATAGACATTTCTATCATGAGTTAATTGGTAACCAGGTGGCTTAAGGTAGTTAACACACCTCTTAAAGGCTAGAGGACACTAGACACGTTTCTGCTACAGGCTTCGGATGTTTCTGTTTTGCCCTAGGCAAGTCTAAAACTAAAAGACTGACAAATTTTCAAATCTTGATTGTGTTGCTGGTGAATATAAGTTTGACCCTTCTCCAGTAAAGTCATTGCATTGAAACATGGAAGAAGTATAGGAGATACTGTCCTGCTAGCTTTTATCCAGCATTATTTGTTGTCAAGAGTTATTCAAGAATCAAATAAATGTCTAGGGTAGTGTAGGAGAAGCCTTAAGGATTTTTGAGATTAAGTAAAAATTAAAAGGTAAATCTGGGAGACAAAATGTTCTTGTAAAGTCTTGTAAAGTGTTTTGTCTCAAAGTTACTACTTCATATGATATTTGTCTCACTTTAGGTAAGTGGAACAGTTTCAATGTAGTGTTAAATCTGGTCTTATCGTGGAAGTGAATAGAAGTAAATGATGCTCAGCTTATGTTTAAATGAATATTTTCAGTTCTCAATGAATATTTCAAGTTTAATGTGATTTAACAAAGCCATAGTAAACCTATTGTTTTAAATCAACCATTTTTGAGTGACCTTGACCAGACAAAAGAGCAAATTTGTTCTGTTGTAGAATAAATATTTGCAAACTGAGTAGCTAACACACCATGAATCACTAGTCTAGCTTACTATACAGTAACTAATACCTTTACACTTAACTAATAGTTTACACTGAGTCTGACACCTTAAGCACCACTTGGGACTCAATGAAGGTCATAAACCTCTCACTTCTGAGCAAATTTTATTTTTTATTTTAATACTAATTGGTTTTCCCAGTACTGAAGTCACTGTAAAATGGTATGTTTTGATACAAAGAACACATAAATCCTCTTCTTCTTTCCTTCTTCTCCTTCTCTTTCTTGTTCTTTTTCTGTTCTCTTGGAGTCTGTACAGCTGAGCTGCATAAGAAAAAAGTATTAATAGTGTAGGTTCAAAAATCATTGTCTCAGGAAGTAAACAAGATTTAGAATAGGTAGGGTGTAGTTTATCTGTTCTCTTTCATTAGTGCTGCTTTTAGAAGCAGTTGTATTTCTCATAGAAACAGTTTTTCCTCTCAGTGATTATCATAGAATCATAGAATCATAGAATAGATTGGGTTGGAAAAGACCTCCAAGATCATCGAGTCCAACCCCTGAT
>JANHFX010029596.1:348-49588 GCA_027560015.1 Chloroceryle amazona | reverse complement strand
GTGCCCCTGTCCAAGCCATGGGCTGCCAGCTTTTCCAGGAGTATATTATGGGAGACAGTATCAAAGGCCTTGCTGAATGTGACATTTGGGGAATAAAGATAATAATTCTTGGTATTTCAAATGTTAAATGGATTTAGTTTATAATTTTTGGTGTATTCCAGCTTTTCTATGAAGACTGCATATGATGATTTAACAATGCAGTTGGCAGATTTCTTAACTGATTAAGCTAAAGAACCTTTCTTCATTTTCAGGACTGTCATTTGATTCTCATTAGCATGTATCACTGATGTACAAATGTTTAGCAGGAGATACCCTGCAATTCTCATTCAAGAAAAATTTGTTATGTCATCATAAGTATATGAAAACAGGACATGAACAGGACATGAACAGATACATTGAGTCTTTCCCTGTTATCCTGTAACCAATAGTTTGCTCTTCAGGAAAACAATTTTTTTTTTACAGATTGTATAAAGAGAAATATCTTTCAAAATGGTTGTCATCTTCCATTGTCAATAATACAACCGAAGTTACTAACTTGCTTTCAGAAGACTATTTATCTTCTGTTTTCCTTAGATCACTGGGAGATAGCCTGTGTGATTCTCTTCCTGGAGGTTATGCAGCTGCTACTGGTGATGTGCGAACTGATAGCTATTAAAAATTAGGGCAAAAAAATACTATTTCAGTAAGGGTTGTATTTCATGAAGATAAACCAATTTGGGCTGAAATAGATTCAAGTGAGGTAATGTGACCACAGAAAGCTGAGGGAAGATTTTATTTGTGCATATTTATGCTCATACATGCACTTATGGGGACAAAATAATGGGAAGTTTAAAGCAAGTGTATAAGAAGAGAGTAAAGGTGAAGATTTGGGAATGAACATTTGTACGTGCCCTTCATGTTAAAAACAGATTTTACTTTATTTTTTTTAATAGGATCTCTTTATGCAATTTTGTATTTTATATTTTTAGTGTTAATTTTTATGAATAATAAAACAATACAGGCACTGCAAGCTTGCTGTGCAATTTGACCTACGATAAATCTTTGGTGTAGAGTATCTGACAGTTTTGATCTAGAGGTCAGATTTTAATGAATGTATTTAACTGTAAATCATCAGAAAACTAATTCTTTATTCAAAATGAGTGGAAATTTGGTAGAAAAGAGTCTGTATGTCTCGTATATGATAAAGGAATTAAATCCCAACTTTAGCTTACATATAAAGCGTCAACTGGAACTTCTATAATGCACGTCCTGAATTTTATTTGATGTGTATATCGGTGTCTTTCAAATACCACAAGCTAAGAAAAATACTGGTAACTACTTTTTTTTGAAATTGTCTAATGTCAGCTGGCTGATTAAAGCAAGCTTATCTATATGTTGTTTTCATTTATGTTATTTAAAACCTAGCCCCTTTCTCACTCCCTGTTTTCAATGTTATTATCCACCTACCCCCTTTTACTGGGAAAGAATCAACAAGAGTATTTCCTTTCATGGCAGATGGTTAGTTTGGGGGGGTTATTCAAATATTGCTATGAATATTGAGAAGATCTGGCAGTGGATTTTATTTGTGCTCCTAGGAATGATGGATACAGCTCTTTTCATATATTCAGGATATGTTAACTTTTGCTGTTGTTTGTCAGACTTTATGTTCTGTAAATAGAAAATTTAAATAACAACAAAGCATTTAAACTGAAAAGAAGGAATTATAAAGAACTAACTTCAAATGGCATATTAGACAGAATTTAAGGCCATTATGACTACAACTGAATTTTTACTCTGTGTCTTACCAAATAGACAAAGCATCCACCAGCATAATGTGTGCCCTCCAAACACCAGTCTGATACATGTTTTTTAAGGCATGAGTTAATGAACATAATTTCACCTTCTGAACCTCCACAGCAGAGATTATCTAAAATGGGAAGCTTTGGTATGTGGTAGGAAATGTTTTTTTAGATATAGAAAGAGAAGTTTTAAAACAGGCAGTAGATATTTTTAAGTAGAAAAGATGGTGATATTACATAGGGACTTTTCCATTTAATAAGAAATTAGAGGTTTTGACACTTTTCAGCATGTGGGAGGTTGAAAACTGTGTTTATTGCAAATATTGACCATTTCTCATCAGACTAGGCTTCTACTGTGTCACAGAGAGAATCACTGAACCACATGAGCAAAAAGTTCAATGAAGTCTGTAGTTGTGACCTTTCATCTGACATTAGCAGACCAAGGGAGTTGTTCCTATTAAGTTGTAGCAGCTGGTAGTTACTGTTAAAATATTAAATGCTCTGTCTTTTCAAGAAACCAAAGAGAAAATAGTCCTACATAAAATATCAGTTAAAGGTAAAGGGCATGAGGGCCAATTCTTTAACAGCTGTTTAATAATGTTGAAATCATATTCTGGAATATTTTGGTGAGCTCAAGTGACTGAGTTCCTCAAAATTCAAGATTCACATCTGGTATTTTACTGGTATTTTTAGACAAAGAAAGAATTTATCGCAGCATGTATTTAGAACTCCAATGTCTTGTATCATTAATCACAAACAATGAGGTTGTATGTACTTCCTCTTACCACAGATTTTTTTTTTTGTTTCCTAAAGTCACCATCAATAATATGTTAGCCATACACCCCAGATATTTGGCTTTTAGAATAAATATGTCTTTTCTACCTCAATGACATAAAGAGTAAATGGAGAAAGCTGCACATCAAAGGAAATTATGAAGAACATGATGAATTAACAGTGGGCCTCCAAAGGCTCACTGCTGTATGAAATTAATAACAACCTCCAGTACAGCCCTTCACTGAAGGAAGTCCATTTTAATCTTACCTTCTGTGAACTTTTCATGTACTCAAACAGATGAATTTGTGAAGGAAAAGGCACAAAATGAGGTTAACAAGAGGGAGCGAAAGTGGACCAAGAATGGGTCTGTATGTTAGGTTAGTCACAATATGGAAAATGTTTAAAAGCTGTCTAAAGTCCAAAGAAATGTTTCCTTTGCTCCATGCAACTGATGAAAAACTACACTAAAGCCACAAACTTGATATGCAGCAACAGTAGAATGCATCTCTAAACATATAAAAGGAACTGGGCTGGAACTGGACAAAGCCTTTCACAAGTCTCACCTTTCACTTTATTCTCAAGGGGATTGCTGTTTCAGAAACTGAAAGATACTTTTCCAGACTAAAAAGGCTTTTTTTAACTAGTGCTTAGTTTATTGTTGACTCATTCAAGTGGCACCCAATAGAGCAAGTGAATTTTATTTGAAAACCCACTCAGGGTTTAACAGTTTTAGCAGTATAACTTTCTTCTGGCTTTGGGAGATTTTTCTACAGCTTTTTACCATGTAAATGTGCCTACTGAGTGATTCAGTTAGAAATTTCCATGAGAATACACCCTGACAGCAAGAGCCATAGCTATGCCCCAGCATACACTTTCACACAGGATGGGCTGAAAAGCTTTCTGGGAATGAGTAAGCATGCAAACTGATTACTTAAATCTTTTTCTTTCTGCATTAAATTTCAAGGTGAGCCTATGTTTCTAAGTATACCTTTCTGTTTTAGCCACTAGTGGTTTGAAGCCATTTTCCCACTGATATTATCTTGATTGATACACACTTAGATCTTTTCCCACATAGAACTTTAATGACATTTTCTCTGCTGCTCATGCTTGTCATACTTTGTTCTTAAACAGTAGGAAGCCTGTGGTTTTATTTCCTTCAAGATAACAGCCTTTCTATCATTTCTATGTAGGTCTGAAAACTTTTTTTTACATCATCTTGTATTTTAATAGAGTCCTGTTTCTTCTAGGTGATTAATTTTTCCATCCTTTCAAGATGCTAATTGCTCTTTACTTACTATGTTGTTTGACAATATATAAATTTTTAAAGGTTGTTGCAGTTCCGCTTACTTCTTGACATCTGCTATACTAATTTTATCTTTCTGCATAGAACTACTTACATAAGTAAAGTTTTCATACGTGAGAATTTTGGAGACTGACTCCTCTGGGAACTGGCAGCTGTGGATATAATTGTGTGAGCAGGGATGGGGAGCTGGAAGAACTGACAGACTGAACTGGCCGAACACTGCTGAATACTGGGGACAAAACATTTTAATTGGGGTCAGAATGCATTGTCTGGAAAGAGATAGAGAATTTATTTTTTTTTTTCAAACCAAATAATTAAGAAAAGGAGAAGTGACTTCGTTAAGATTAGTAAATTTAGGGTTTAGGTTAGCAGAAGTTTTTTGTGGGAGAGTGACAGCTTTATTTATCATTTCATAATTAGGAGGAAATAATTGACATTGACTAGGCAGGAATTTATTGGCTATGGTCTATACACTTGCAGAGAAACAACAGGGTTGTTTTTTTTTTTGTTTTGCATGGGTATGGTATGCGTTGTATTGAAAAGAATCAGCATAAACTTGAAAGCCTGGTATTTCAGGTAGTCATCAGATTCATTTAAACGAGACAAGCAAATATATCTGTTTTGCTGACTGTAAATTAGTTCATTCTACTATTTTTTCTTCTGGAAAGCTGTACTTTGTCTGCCACTTCTAATGGTTTTCCTGCTGCTTTATTTCCTGCCAGCACTACTTAGCTGAATCTAAATCAAGGTATAGCCTGTATTGTATGTAACCTGGTTACTTATGTAATTCTATGCATGTATATGTCCTTAAAAGTAGATCAAAAGATGCTGCCTAACTTACATGAGGATGAGAGGTTAATGATAACAGTCTGGAATGGCAAAGATGCTCTGTAGTATGGAGGGGACCTCCTACAGTATATTTCTTTCAGCATCATTTAAGCATAACCCAAAGGTGTCCGGCTATTCTCAGAAGACCAGTATTTTGGTATGTTTGGTTTAAGTGTTTCTGCTCTCAGCCATTTTTGCACATCATTCATTTGTATCTCAAAATATTTTCACCCTTGAATGTGTATTTTCTTTGTTACTGTTGCTGAAATTACTTCAGCAATGTTCAACAAAGTAATGTTTTCCTGAAAGTAACTTAAAGTATTTTGATTTGACCTTGTAGGACAGACAGCTTAAATCCTATATGCATGATTTTCAAATTTTAAGTTACTCCAGGGTCAGAATATATTCAGTCTGAATGCTTCTTCAGTCCTTTACAGTGAAATTAGTGTTTGGATCCAAGTAAAGGAATTAAACTCCATCTGCAGTTCAGATGTGTTTTCATATTTTTCCCTTTTAGGATCCACTTCTTATAACATTGACTTCCAATTTCCATTTGCTACCTAACTTGTCTTTGATAAAATATTTCCACAGAAATACATAATTAGTAGATGAGTGACACATTTATATTGATCAACCTATCTGTTGCAATGCATTGTCATGGAAACATTAAGACCAGTGAACTTTTTGAGACAAAATTAATTGTTTTATAGAGTTTTTGAAAGTGGCCACAGATGCATCCCATAGCACTGTATATTTCCTATTTTGGTTTGTTTGTTTGTTTATTTTGTTTGTGTTTTTTGTTGTTGTTTTTGTTTTGCTTTTATGAGAGGAAAAAACACTCGTGCTTCCAGGCATAAACCATATAACATAGATTGGAGAATGCTTTGTGTAAGTCGTTCTGTTGCTGAGCTCTTAGCCTCAGGTACCAGCCAATGCTAGAGAGGAGTTCCCTGTGACCCAGTCCAAGAGAGACCAGTGATATGTTAGTTAATTTTTTATTTTGAATATTAGTTATACAGCTAATGAGAAAGACCCTTATTTATGTTTTCTTCCAATACCAACAAAATAATAAAACATGCGATAGTTTCTTCTGGAGAACTATTTTACAATAGTCACTGCCAAACCACAAAACTAATAAATAAACAAAGGAAACAAAATATCCTGTAATGAAAAGCTGTTCTACAAAATGTCATTAAAATGATACTTCAACAATGATAAATTTTGTAGTAATATGTCCAAAGACATGAATTTTGCTTTCAACATCTGCATGTTATTAGGAAATTCTCATTTCTGTTGTGGGTTTAGTACTCTGAATGCTGTCACTTCCATTTGGTCATTATTGTTTTGCAAAGGAAACAAACAAAAATCTTCAAAATGGGTTTTACTCCTATCTAAGTCATTAAGAAAACTAACTTGCGAGAGAAACATTCTTCTCTAATGGGAATAATGAAAATGAACCCCTTCCTGCTTTTTTTAAAAACAAAACTTTAGATTTCTGTGCATTAGCTCCAGCTGGATGTTGACAGTATTGCTATGACAGGATAGATTCAAAAGAAATTAAAGAAAGCTTAAATGCAAAAGAATTATACCAGTTGGGTTTTGAAGTTTGGTGCTGTTACCCTTCATGTTTTTTCCAATCATTCTCTTTGCAACATTTTTTTGTTTAATACTGTCCATAGATGTTTAACTACCTCTCCATCCTACCCTCTACATTCTCTTCCAGTGAACATTTGGCTTCAAACCAAGCTACATCTCCATTAGTAAGTAACCTAATTCTGTGTAATTGCCCATGGGTGCTCTGATTTTTTACTTCTTTCTCTTCTGTTCAAAGTACCCTGAAGAAAAAAATTTAGTCCCTCCTCTCACTGATGCCTGTGGCAGAACATTCCTGCCCTTAGATATTATATGTATGATCTTCTATCTTCTGTGACCATCTATGATCTCTATACATATGATCTTCTGTCCAGGCAAAGAAGTTTGGTTTGGTACCCTTCTTCAAAGCATGAAACTGTTTTGCAAAAGTTGATAGTTCTGATTTTCTTTTTTCTCTTTTTCAAGTAGAAGTATTTTGCATAATCTCAGTTTACTTTGGAAAGATCTTATATTAGAAGAACAAATTCTAAATATCTTTTCCTTAATTCCTAGGGGATGGCGGTGTTTTAGTATCACGGGTAAACTGTAAAACAAATAATGTTGTACATAAGAGATAATTTTGCTGATTAGAATTAAATTCTTAGTTACTGAATGATTTGTGAAAAAGTACAGAACCATGGTAAATTCATTAACCTACTAGGTTAAGTCATAAGATTAATTCATAGCTAAATGTTTTAATGTGCTGTTACAGTTATTGTCTATGAAAAATAAAATACTACAATTAAATAAACCCTCATTGAGCGTATTTTGTAAAACCTTGGCATGTTAAAGAGTATTGTTTGTTCTTTATTTTCCAGATTGAGTACTATCTCCCAAGTATGGTGGATCTGCCATGGGAAACCCACTGTAGAGGAGGATATAAGAGGAAGAAGGTACAGGTAACATGGTACCTGCATGAAATAAGTTGGTTGCAGCTGGGGATCATATTCACAAAAGAGCTCAAAAAGTGATTTATAATGGGAAGGGAAGGATAGAAAAGCGAACATTTGGAAGAGAACAAAAGTTATATTCAGATCCCTCAGACCATATCCCTCCTCGGGGAAATAGCAGGTGGACCTGCTTTTTTTATTCCCTTTCCATTCTTCATATAATTTCTACTTCAGTAGAATCTGGAGACCTTCAGATTCAATTACAGCCTCATTCTGATAGCTCCAGATGAGCTGCTGAAGGGTTTTCCCTTGTAAATCCTAATACTGAAAAGCAGTGTTTGCCCAGGCTGCCCGGAGACATAAATTCTGCTGATTTTGATGGAGCTGCTAGCCTAGTGAAGCAGCTCTCAGGCACTGTACATGGGACCTAAAAAGGGAAGGACTGAGGATGAAGTACAGCAAAAGGGAGGTAAAACAGCTTGCCTGTAGGCAATTACTATTATCACACAGGCTATGTCTTCATTGCTATTTTAAAACAATAGCAGAAGTACATGTGAAAGTAACAGCAACTGACATAGACATATCTGAACAAATTCCAAGCTAGTCAGTTTGAAGAGTGACAGTTTTCTCTCTGTTTCCCTCATGTTCCTTTAAAATAAGAATGAGGTAACTCTTCTTTGGCTTCATAATAAGTACAACCTGATGGCTATTATACGACTCAATATTTATTTGTCTAGGACAGCAATTATAAGGGAACATCATATCTTTAAGTATAACTTTATCTTACTTCAAGCAGCATTCAGCAAAAACATCAGAATCTGTAAAGACAGAATTCACACCAGAAGAAGAGTAAACAAACAGAACAGTACCAGAACATTGTATTTCACATAACCATGACATCATATTTCCATTAAAACTAGAAGAACTAAAGAAGAAAAAAGCCAAGGAAAGACAACTCTCATAAAAAATAAGATGAGAAATAAGAAAGCAGGCTGATAAAAGGAAGCATTCTTTAAAATAAACTACAACACACATATATATGTAGGGAAGAAGGGATGTCGCACACAGGCTTTTAAGAAACAGATGAGCAATTACAATTGTTCAGTGTTTTGCCCTGAACTAAGTAATTTGTCAGAAGCTTGAAGTTCTTGAGTTTAGTGGTTGGTTGCTTTTTTTGGAGAGAAGGTTGTTTTTGTAGAATACATTGTGTGTGCATAACAAGTCATCTAAATCAACGTTGTGCATTGTCTTTAGGCAATTATTTTCTACACTATTTGTCAAAGGTAAGAAGTAAATTTCAAGCAGTTTTGAACTGTTATTTTTGTTGTAATTATCTTTCCCTTTTAAAAAGCTACTGTGATTTATGATGCAAAATGTGTGCTTCGGGGTTACTTTCTGGCATTCATTATGTCAAAGAGAGAAACAATTAAAACCCAGGTACATAAGAGACTGGTAAATTCAAGAGTGCACAGTGCAGCCTGAAATTAATTTAAACATGAAAGATTTATAAACACAGTTTGTGTACTTGATGGTATCATTAGATGTATTGACTGCCATCTGAGTACAATGTATGTCTGTGCTAAGACTTAATTTTAACCTTTGGCTACACACAATCTTGTAACAGAGTGTGTGTGTGTCTATGTCTGTATGTACATGTACACATGTGCCTGCTCTGCACTTCACCAGGGAGCGAGGTAGGAAATTCATAGGATACAAGAAGGTTAATGGTGAGCTACAAAGAGTGGCTTGCAGGGACCAACATAAATATCATTGTCCAGAGATGTGAAAAAACGCACAGAAATAAAAGATAGTTTCAAAGTAGTAACTGAATAATTTCTTAGGGTTATATTTTCTGAGAAGGAACTAGCTGTGTTATTTCCATTAGTATCCCTCAAGAATATTTACAGCTTCTGAATTACAGCTACTGTAAATCCCACTGGAAATGCTGTAACTGTACCTTTCATGAACATTCTGCTTTTCATAGGCCAAGGACAGCTTTGAGAGCTGTTGGTCCTGTAGTCCCTTAATGTTTTGGTTCATTTGATGTCAGCTGTCCTGGTAAAGCGTGTTGGATGAGAGTGCTCTTTGCTTGTCTGTACTGCGCTTCTTTTTGTCCATATTCTAGTATTTTCTAGTTTTCCTTAGTTAGAAAAGTATCAGCAGTACAGAGATCCCAGAAGTCATACTAGTCCATAATGCACTCCAAAATTTAAATTCAAAGGAGGATATTATTTCACTAATGTTAATAAATTTTAGGCAGATTTTTGTCTTAGCTTTCTAGGGTGTTGGATGCAAAAAAAAAGGATGCTGAATTCAATTATATCAGTCTTGCACAATTGTCGTATATGATTTGCATGTGCTGTTTAAAGCACTAAGGGCAAGAAAAATAACTCACATCCTTCTCCTCATTTAATATTTGAGTGATTTCCTTATTCTGATCTTTGGTTAAGAGGCCCTTTGGTTCATGTAGATGGACTTGCACAGAAATATTACTTGTTTTATAATTCAGCTCTGTAATGTGAAGGATTTTTTTCTGCATTGTGTGATCAAGAATTTGATGAGGCTAGAGAGCTTATTCATAAGATAGCACAGCTTTTCTTTCTATGTGTTTGGAATTAATATTTGTGCTAGATCTCACCCAGGAGGTATAAGGCAATATACCAAGAAAAGGCAGTAACTTTTGCCATTCCATCAATTGTAAAACTTTCTCCTCTATTGTATTATTTAAGCTTAAATCACCAGACTTACTTTACAAATATTTTGTTGAGCATGTTCTATGTAGGATTATCATCCATACAGCTGGATGACATACAGATGGCTAGTGAGCCCTATTACCCTACTCTCTACTTTTCACTGATGCTGTAATTTTTAAAAATTTATTTTATTTTTAAAAAAGATCCTCTGGTATCGTCAGTCCTTATGGAATACAGCCATATGAACTTTTGTTCATATTCCTCTCTTGTCAAGTGCCCTGATTTCAGCAACAGTTAGTGAGCTTAAAAATAAATTCTTCATTCAAAAACTCAGCCAACACTTCAGAAATCCTTTATCTTGCCAGCTTTTAATTTTTTTTCTGAATGAATGTAAGTTTTGCTTTATGTTGCTCCAGCTTGCTCTTTTCATGGCTTACTTCACTTAGACTTCAACTTGAGGCCTTGTCTTTCTCCCAAGACCTTGCCTTGTGCCATGGACCAAAAATAGCCGCCTTGATAAAGATACCACCTCTCATTAAGAAGGGCTTCCTTCTCATTTGAATTTCTTTATTTAATGTATGATTCAAGAAAACAAAATATAAAGAATTCCAAAAAGTACTGTTAATTCCATTCTCTATGGTAAGAAATGCATCTCTTCTTTCACACACATAATTGAATTTTACACTATACCATCTTACACCACTAAAAAATTTCAGAGAAAGAGAGTCCCTAGAGTACCCTTCTAATAAAAAATTACTTCAGCTAAAGATTTATTAATCAAAGCTCAGAGAATATGAAATTGTGGAAGCCCCTAGCACTGAAAGACAGAGGTTGGTTTTAATTATTTGGAAATAATTTTTTTCATGGGTGGAGATACAGATGACAATTCAAGTAGAAAATGAAAGTTGAAATTCATGCATGTTTATGCGACAATGAAAACTGAGCTTCAGTGTTATTTTTCAAATGAAGGATATGCATACATATATGTCTGTCTACACAAATGAGATTTCCCTCCCAGTTTTGTGTGTGTGAGTCCTATATGCACATCTTTCCCTCACTTTTCTTAGCAGATCAGCAGACCCAGTTCAGGCTGGTAATATTTTATTACATATCACAACAGGAGATGAAAAAAAAAAAAAAGTGAATGTGTCATTCACTGAAATAATATTTACTTTGTCTGTTTGAATAGCTTCTGCACTTGCTGCTCTGGTCTTTCTACCAGTGATTGACCTCCATTTTCTCTCCTATCTCTACTGATTATGTTAAGTTATTACTGAAGTTCTAAACACAGAAGTCTATTATGGTTTTTGACCTTGGTCATTCATGTATCTTCTATACCAAGGTCCTGCACTTACCTGTCCTCTCATAAATTAAACTGGATTTCATATTTATCAGGTAGGCAGAAATATAGCTACAGCATAACTGGCTCTTGACTTTTGGCAGACATTATATAGTCCACAATGAAAAAGACAATCTATTTACACAAAAGACACTATAAAGTATGTTTAAATTTTATAAGGTCTCTGTTTTTCCACCTTTACCCTTTGGATAGCTTCCTATGAATTTGATGCAGGTTCTCTTGTATCAAGAAAAACTGGCACTTCTACAGAAGCAACATAATAGTAAAAATACACAACAGTCAGGTAATCCTCAAAATTCAGGATCAAGTCTATGTTATTGGAAGTTTTTCTGCTTTCTCCAAAGCCTTAAAGTTATGTCAAAAAACTGCAGCTATTGTACTAACTGGCATAGTCTAAACTGTCATGGAGTTTATATGGCAGGAGGGCAAATGGAAAGAGAGAATAGGTCAGTGAAGTTTTCTAAGTTTTTCTTTGAGGATTCTCAAAGAGAGGATGAAGTCGTCTTGGGAAAGATTGGAGGAGATGATTGCTTCTGTGGGAGAGAGATTAGAAGAAAGACCATGTTTGCAGAGGAAAATTTGGGCATATAAATGCAGACATTTTCAGATGGTTTTGTTTGTACTTAATGTTTCTGCACCCTCTCCTCCAGGTATCCAGATGTTAGGATACCACCTTGGTCACTGGTTTGAGCTTGCCCAGGCAGAGGAAACCAGCAGCCTTCTCCCATTCTGTCACATGTATTTGAGGGATCCCATGAACAAAACTCCACCTCCCTTTCCTCCCTGCATCCCAGCCACTGAAGTGGGAATAAAACATTTACTTAACATTAAGTAAGAAGATCTGGTAATTGGCTTTATTCCCAAACAAAATTTTTTGTATCAGATTTATATAAATAGTTTCACTCCATGGTATATGAAGGAAGTTTGTATAGTTGATGGTTTCCCAGGACATCAGATAGCTGTTCTGCTTTACTTCCAGTGTGCAAATAATCTACTCATAAAGATTTGTCTCTGAAAAATCACCCATCCTCTTTTTGAAGTTCCATAGAACAGGTTTGTAATGTTCATGTGAGTGATTGAAACCCATCTTTTGAGCATGCTAAAGTGATTTCATACATTAAATTGTTTCTTAATAGCAATAAAATTGTGTTTTCTGTCATCCAGGGTCCATGTATTTGCTTTAATAATTATAAGAGCATGCCATTTTCTAGATAATTGCAAACATTGGCAATTCACATTTAAGTTTATGCATAAGGATATTATAGGTCCTGTAAATTTTATGCTTTATGAAAGATGCAGGATTAGTCTGATACATATCTTTTATGCACAGCCATTGATTGATGTGCCAGAGACTAATAAATTTTGTCTGAAGAGTTCCACTGCAATCTGATTTCCATTCATTTGCATATGACTTCATTTTCTGAGCAGTATAAGAGTGTAACTATTTCTCAGTAACATTAAACTGGCCTAAATCTGGCATGGAGAGATGTTCTGTGAGATACAGAACAGAGGTAAATAAGCACTGCTGAGGGTACTGAGAAGACTCAGGCATATCTGCATGTGGTGCAACTGATTTTATAGATAATACAATGCTCTTCGAAGAATAATGCATAATTTGGGGATTCTAAAATTAGTGAATACTTTTAATCTCTACCGCTGAATGCTGATGTTTTTTCAGCTGTAAAGAGGTGTTATGGTAGGGTTTATGAAGCACTCAGATGCTATAGTAATCATCAAATCAGTAAAATCCACAGGGCAATTAATATTTCAGATTTCAGAGGAGGATTGGACAGAGTGCAGTAAATAAATCCTACAGATGTATTTGGGGAAATAATGATAAAAGACATCTTGACATCTTGAATCATGGTTCATTATGTGAACACTATAGCAAGAAGAACTCATAGGGATAAAAGAAAAATGTGATCATGCAATTTAGACTGTTACATAATTCACATCAAAATACCTGAATTTTTCACCAGAAGTTTTAATATTATTATTTTCTAACTTTAAATGTTTCATCCTACAACCTTAATAATGGTTTTAAATGTTTGGGGTTTCTTTACTACAAAATTTCCATGGCTTAGGAAAAAAAGATCTACCATTTAGCAAAAATATCTTTCAGACATCTATCCTTCTCACTGGCTTTCAGCATACAGAATTAGAACAGTTTACCTCTCTATGAGGAGACTTTCCAGTTCTTCATGTTTATTACCTATTAGCACCAATGAATAAGCAATTAATTTTCTTGTTCATTTCCACCTCTGTACAAATCGTATGTATCACCTCGAGCCTGACACTTACTTGTCTTTCCTCTCATCTGTATTGTTAGTAGGTGATGTCTGGGACAAAAAAAAATAATAACTGTAAGAGAGAAACCATCAAGTACAGCTTGTACTTACAAAACATAAATTGTGGCATGGAAGGACCATGTGATTGCAATACCAAATTTGAATAGAGAATAAATGGTCTTCCTGTGCTTTTTTTCCAGGCTCACGTTTTCCTTGCAGGCTGAAGAACAGCAAAGAAATATGGTGGTTGTCTATTTACCGGGTTCCTGAGAGGAGCTACTACAACTCAAGTTCTTTAGGCTCACAGTTGCCCTGAATATCAGTGCTACATGATTAGTGACACTTTGGCGACTGTAAATGCACTACACACACCACCTTCATGGTAAAATGTGGCCCAAGGTTCAGAAAACACTTTTCAATGAGTCTTTCTTTTTTTGTCATCTTGGAGGAATATGCTACTGGCAGTAGAATCTGGCCCTGCTTGCTGCTCAAGTGCTTTCCCTACACCAGAAAGCAATCATGACTACAGTGAAGGAATGAGAAAGAAGGCAGCATCTTCTCTGCTGCCAGGTGAGAAAGGACCGGAAGATGCAAGGAAACATCAGGAATATGGAAGAACTCAGAAAGCAAAAAAAAAAAAAAAAAAGAACAAAAGAGGAGGTAGTATCTTCTTCCAGAGAGAGCTTCATTTAACATAGGGCTTATAAACAGGACATTATTACAGAAATACACACTTGAAAGGTGGTGTCTCAAATTTACACCTAGGGCAGAGAAAGGTGACAATAGTTTTCAGAGACCACACAGTGTGTGTGACAGAAGAATGCAGCTTGCTTTTCTTTGACAGACTATCCTAAGCTGTTAAGAAAAGTGAACCCCAGGAATTCAGTCATCCAATGGAAAAGTATACCAGAAATCCTTACTTCAGACTAGATAACACAGCTCAGATGTCACACACTGAAGACTTACAGTGAAGTGCTCTGAAATGAGATGCAGACCAGAAGTGTTAATAGGAATTATTCAGCAAGTGTATTTATGAGTATCATAAATAACTCACAAACAGGGAGGAAGGAGTGAAATTAACCAAATCAGAAATTCATTATGAATTACTTGCTTACTCTTAAAAGAGAGTAATAAAGACCAGGGTCTCCTCCTGTCTCAACAGTAAGGTGAAATGCAGTTAATCAGTGCAGACAGACTGGGGGATGGGAGCTGTAATAGGAGCAGACCCCTGTCAGTGAGCTTTTCCAGCCTGGCTTCCTTTTGTGGGACTTACTTATAGAAATATCAAGAAAAGTAGGAAGCAAAAAGGAAAAGGTGAAAACAAGCAAACAAACAAATAAAACTTGAACTAAACATCTCTGAATTATTGTCAAAGAAAAAAGGGGGGGGGGGATGGGTGATAATTTTTTCCCTAACACTTTAGCTCAGTGTTCTTTCACTTCATGAACTTGAGAAGGGAATGCTCAGCCTGAATATGGTCTAAATACCATAAAGTTTCTTACCTTTTAGCCAGCTGGGGTCAAATTCCTTCAAAATAAATGTTGGGAAAGGAGATGATGTTTGCTTTAGTCAGTCCTACAAATGTGATGGCAAACCTTTTCCCATACATAGTCTATGTCCATTAGTCCTCGGCGTATCTGTACAAATCTTTGTCTTACCCACTTTTTCCCACAGAGCTGTTCTCATGTCTAGCCATTTGACTTGCATGTTAACACTATACCCTCTGCATCATCCCACTCACTGGAGACCTATGAACCTCAGGCTCAAGCAAGCTACCAAGTGACATAGCAGTCTGTTGCCCAAGCCATGATAATTTAAAATAAAATATTGGAAGCTGATGGGGATGATACATTTTTTCCTCATTTTCCCCTTATATTAAAATAATTAAAAATATTTTCTCCCATTACATCCAGCTTCTGAAGGGGTCTCCAGTTTTGATTTAAAGTCAGCAAGAGGTGGAGGGTCTACCATTTCCCCTGATAATTTTCATCAAATTTTATGTTTTCAGCTAAATATATGCACCATAGTTTTAAATTTCATTTTCAACTTTTAGTCATCAATTCATTCTATACTTCTTTCCCTCCCCCCAGTAGATTAAAGAATCCTTTCTTCCCTGGTGTTTTTTGTCTATGCATGTGGTTATAAACCATTATCAAATCATCTCTCAATCTTCCTTTTTATAAGCTTAGCAAATTGAGGGCTTTAAGTTTCTCACTGTAAGTCATTAAGTCTCCAGCCATTAAATAATTTTTATGGCTCATTTTAGCACTCTCACCAACATCCTTTAAAAATATGGAGACAAGAATACTATATATATATATTCCAATAACAATCACACAGATGTAAGATCCCCTCCTCCTACTCCTGTGTTTATATACCCATGGATGGCATCAAGACTTTTCCCTACAGCACTACATAAAGGTTTTTGGAGTCATATATCTACCATGACCCTTAAATTCCTTTTAGAGTCACTGATTTCCAAGACAAACTTTTCCATTCTCCAGGCTTAAGTTGTATTTCTCAGTCTGTTATCTGGCATTTGGTGAGACAGAATGAAACACCTTTTGATTGAAGGGTACCCATTTGTCAAATAGAGTATCTGAGTATCTCCTAAAGTAAATTTATTTTTTTTTTTACACCATGCCATCAGCCCTCACTTCTCCTGCAACCTCATCAGGAGTGATTTTATGTTCACTTCCATGTAGTTGATGGAAATGTTATCAAAGCTTGCTGCAAAGAGCTTTTGTGGATCCTGGGCAGTAGAAGTAGGGTGAGGTTGGCACCACAGTCTGGGTGTGGGCTCTGTTTCAGTTATATGCAAGATATCTTCTTACAAATGCCTCCAAACATACCCTCCAAATATGTCTCTGCTGTCCACACACCTAAATGAAGAAAGATAGTGCAATACTGATGGAAGAAATGAGGCATAGAGAAATTAGGGGGCTTGTTTACAGTTATGCTCCAGAGTGAAGGAGATTCTTATTTTTGTCTTATTATTAATATTTCTTGCCTAAACAGAAGAAGTTTTGACTCTTTCTCTATGCATTTTCCAAAAAAACACCCGAACCAAAGCCCAAAACCCAATCCCATTGGTTCATTCATCTGTCTATTTTTCTAAAGGTGGTGTACTACCTGAGTCAGAACTTACTATCAGTAGAAGTTGTATGCTGAAATTTTGAAAGTTGCATTAAGTAGACTGTCTAGCTGAACAATTATTATTGACATTAAGAAGAATATGGATGAGTTTGCATCTCTGCCAGTTGTGGAGTTTTTTTGTGCATTTGATTTCTCTAGTCAGCAGAAAAACAAATGGATTTGAATATAAGGCTGTCAGGAGGTATGCTGTCTGTGACAGTGTTAGCGGTGTCTTCATTGATAAAGAGAATGAGTGTAAAGGTTGTGAGATCATAAAACATATGACTTGGAGCCAGGTCTGCTGGGAGATTTATGGACAAAAAGCAGAAAAATTCCTTGGGAGGGTGAATCATTCAAGGCCAGGAAAGAGGTAGGTTAACCTCTGAGGGGAGCTCCTAAGGGAAGAAAGGCAGATATGTCTAAATGATGGTCCAGATATTCCAATGGGATTAGAGTGCCAGGTTCAGAAACAAAGAGGCTAAAGTTATAGTTGATACTTATGACTTCCCCCTCCAGTCTAGACTTCATTAAAATTGCAGAAACTGTTTCAGTGTATGGAAGTTACATGACCTCAAGGTCACACAATACACTTGTTTCTTAAGTCGTATGCTGTTTCATCTATGCTTCTTCACTTAGTTTCTCTTTTACTCTTCCTTTCCACACACACTTTGTAGCCTTTAGTCCTAGGCTTTTCCTTCGAGACCTTTATTACATCTGACTGTCCTTAACATTCAGACTTCATGTCCCACCATCACTAACCTTACAGGCCCTTGGACTTCCCCCATTACACCTTAAGAACCACAGTCCTTTCCACTCAAGGCTGCCATTGCAGTTTCTCTCTCTCCGTTCTTCACACTGGGATACTTCCTCTCGTACTACTGCTAGACTTTATATCCCATGTATTTGAATTTGGAAAGTCTCTTACTACATCACCCTTGAGTCCTTTGTCGAATATCACTGAGAGCACTAGAGTAAGATTTTCAGGTTTTGGTGCAGCTGCTGGACCAGGCATGGCCTGAATCATCTAGAAGACAATTACAGGTAAAGTAATTCCCAGCTATGGCTGGAGCTTTGCCAGTGCAGATGGTATCTTTTGGGAATGCATCTGTTAAAAAAATTAACAAACTGCTACCAAACATGCACAAGCTGTGATTTGCCAATGATGTAACAAATTTGAATAGACTTTTATAGAAAAGACAGATATCTGACAAAGGCCACCCTATTTATCTTACTTCAAATTCCAGTTCCAATCCATAAGAATGTTACGGATTTCCAAATAATTTATTTCATTAAAAAAAAACATAAAGGAAAATGTTTTAGAAAATCGTTGCTTTGCCTTATGCGGAAAAAGTAAGAAAAAATTTCTTTACAGAATGATAAAATCAGTTTGCCTACCTTGGTCTGACTTTACAATAACAGTTTCTAAACAAGGCAAAAAAGAAGCTAACATTTCAGGGTAAAAGGAATCATATAATTTACTCTATATAGCCTTCAATATAACTAGATATTTTAAATTAAGCAGGGAACCAGAATTAACACCCTGACCCTTGACTGCTGAGAAAAAAAGCAAACAAACAACAACATACAAATCAATGTTATTTTCAATAATATCTCTGAATGCTGACAAATCGTATCCCAATGACATCCTTCCTAACCCAGTGGAACAACATTGTTCCAGTGCTCAGAGGGTCACTCATTCAGACAACTTCCTGTAACAAACATGTCTTACTTAGAGGTCTTCTATTGCAACACTGGCAACTCCAAAGCTTGTTTCATTTTTGATACATCATTTTAACTTCCAGATCATTTCTCATTTCTTTATCATGTAGCACTTCCCCATTTAGTGGAGACTGGGTTTTGTTCTCCTGGATTTATTGTTGTTCTGTAACTATGTTTCAACTGCCTTTCTAATCTATTATATCATATTCTTCAAATACAATCTATATTGATTTAAAACTTTTTTTTTTTTAATTCTTTCCAGTAGTATTGTATAAAAACCTGTACACATGCAATTTACTATGTATTATGAAAAGCTGACCTATCATGTTCATATCTATTGTAAGCTGATTGAACTTACTCTGCTGTTTGCAATAATAAAATTTAGGTAAAATACAGCTTTAACCATAGCAAAATGCATAGATCTTCCTTTACAAGTAACAAGTAGTTAAACAGTTATACTTTGTGTAACTAAATATTAATTCTACACAGGGGAATATGTATACAAACTATACAGAGAAAATTGTTTAAAATTCTGTTGCAAATTTGTTCTGAAGGTCCAAATTCTCAGTATTCAGTTACAATATTGAATTTCCTTTAACTGTAATATACACACAAAACCTTGTAGCATTTTACTTCAATAGTCACAAACTCAGAGGCAGTTTACATGATGAGAAACATGCTTTGTTAATAAAGTTTAGAAAGTAAAAAGGACACTAAAAATAGGAATAACAGTGACTATATCTTCCAATTAAATTTACATGCATCAGAAATTCAGAGGTCTATTTTACTAAATCTGGAGCTTTCAGCAAGAGTTTCTACTTTGTTTCTCCTGAGATTTAGGTGTTTAGAGATTTCCTCTATGGCTAGAGCAAGCTAGTCTCTGAGAGTCTGAATGTCAGTTGATTTTTTCCCCATTATTTCAATTCCCAGAAACTGAGGCCATCAAATGTCGTGATTCAACACCTTCTATCAGCATTTTCTGACATGTTCTAGGATGCACCTGGATGCCCTTGGCCTATGGGAGCATTCCAGCTTTTAGGGATCCCTGGACCAACACAGTTCCTTGGGTTTATTCCATTTTCTTGTGTTTTGTTTTGTTTTATTTTGTTTTTCTTTTAAATATTAGAGGCCAAGACTCTCACCATCTCTATGGCAACTTAGGTTCCCCTATAGACAAAATTAACTCCCAGGTTTTCTGTCAAGTTTGACTCTCTGCAACTCTGTGCAGCTGGGGTGGTGAGAATGTGCCAGATTGCAGGAAATAATTATAGTAAATTTTCAAAAGAATGCAAATATGCAAACCACAGCTAATTAAAATGGAAAAAATATCATAGTAATTGACCTTTACAGAATTCATACAGTTTTGGACCACAGATGGGAAACTAAGGACAACCAGGTGAAGGTGATGAGACAGCATGGATAGGTCCATGGTAATCCTCCATATTTATTTTTTTTTTAATCTCATTTTAACTTTACTCAGACACAGAACAGAATTTGTTCTTTGTGAGTCCTCACACAGAGGACACATTTACCTTGTGATAAATGCCCCACAATTTTTGTCATCTTCTTTTTTGGTTTGTTTGGGGGTTTTTAACAAATTAATGAGAAAGATAGCATCATAATTCTTTTGCAAACAGCTGTGAAAGATCTGAGCGAGTCTGAGCTTACTTCACCTCCTTTTTTTTTCTTTCACCTATCAAATAAGCCCATTATATATTTCTGTGCTTGCCCAGTTTTTTTGTGCTTCCTTCCCTGTTGGAGCTCACTAGAATAAATAAATCCACATCATATATCCCATTTAGTGAGTTAAAGTGATCCAGGGTGGCAAAAGCTAATTGTCAGGACTGCACAACATCAATGTTGAAAAAAAATCAAGTGGAAGAAGACTTCTACCTTTTGGTGGCAGCAAATTATGAAATCACATCTGCTCAATTATGTGGGTTTGACAGAGAATTCAGAGCCTTTTTGACAAACTGACTGTAGGAAAAGCTCTACATCCAGCACCTTTGTTTTTCAGATAAAAATTGTGTGGCCTTTTTAGCGATAATATAGCAGTACTCCAGAAACATCTTTGGCCTAGTAAATAAACTGTCCACTTTTTGACCTCTGAAGATCCCTGTATTTTGTCCTTAAAATTAATAGTGTCACCTAAGAATTTGTAAGGCTTAACATTGCCAGAAATGATCCTGCTCATTTTGTGGTCCTGGTTGGATTTGCAGGTCTTATTAAAGTCATGATCAGGTGAGTTTCTTCTGAACTATCTGTTTACACATACAGTCTTTGTTTTCCTGGAATTTGTAGAAAAAAAAACCAACACTATTATTTAAAAGACAACATCTGGGATTTTTTTTCCTTCTTGTTTAGTTTATCTTATTTAAATCAACAAAATTTTGTGAATTTTTTTTTTTCTGAATAGGCAGGAAGGCACTACAACAAGTCTCTACAGCCTGGATTGTGACATACAAATATTGGGAATTCATGTTTATTTAATTACAGAGAAAATAATGTTTTGGCATTTTTCTTTAGGAAAGCAAGCACCAACACAGAAATGCAATAGGCTTCTAATTTGATAAGTGGTCTTGTACTGCAATTTTTTATTTATCCTCATGGGAGACTTTGAGCTTTCCAAGAGCTACCTTGAAACAGAATTGCCTGATGTTCTTAATCAGCTTTTAAAAACAGAATTGTTACAAATGAGAGCCTACAGTGGCAGCCCCGGTTCATTTTATGCCATGCTGCAACATAATAATTGTACTACAAAAGTTTGGCAGCATTTCACAGCTGCACTAAGTCATGCTAATGGGTGGTATCCAGTTGCTAATGTTGAAAACTGCTTCTACACAGAAGCTGATTTGCTCACTAGCAAAGGTTTACTAATTTCTTTCAATTCTTTAAAGAGAGGCCTCAAATTATCCAGTTCATATGTCTGATGAAAGGGTAGATAAAGTGGTATGGAATGAAATCTGAGCACTAAAAATAAATAAAATAAATGAAATTTTCCATATGCATCTATTTTTTTTCTAACCAAGAGATAGAAAGAAGAGCCTTAAGTTACAAATTTAAAGAAGTTTCAGGTTTATTCAATATCTCTGAGACTCTACCAAATTTTCCTAAGCTTACAAGCCTGTCTCCCATGCAGTTATGTAAAGTTCAACTGAGGCCAGATTGATTAAAGTGAGATTTAATGAAGAGCTCAGGAACATTGGGAAATGGAGATTATATAGTACAGTAACCATTAAGGGTTTAGGGTCCAGGGTGATCCAACTTTTTCATCAGTGACTATCTGTTTGGCTTTCCCTGGTGCCAGCAGAGGCTTTTGCTTCCAAGCTGTACTTAGCACGAAGCCTACCTATATGTGCTGGGGTGAGCTCAAAGGGCACACATTCTTCTTCTTGTCTCAGTGAAGGAAGTGGTCAGGTGGAGAAATTTGTGGACCACTTTTGGCCTATGAGTGTCCTTCCTTATCCTTTACTAACAGGTAGGTGGGTGACACCACCAGAATTTAAGACGGGAAGTGTGTCTTTGCTGTAGCATGCTGAGCAGGCTCCAGTTGTGAACTTGGTATTGATTTCTCAGGAAATACAAATGTTACCTCTAGATTCTGTCTCTGAAAGGTGATCTGGGCTCACTAAATAGCTCAAGTCAGTCACAGTGGTCTGCATCTGTGCATGAAGATGCTCAAATCTCAGACACTGAGAGAGTCTCAAGCTTATAAAACACAATCACATATGCATTTGGATGACTCTGAAAGAAAGTGGCAGACACAGAAGAATAAAGCACTTGGATAAACACACTATGTACAAGTGTCATTGTAATGGTTCAGCTAAATAACAGACCCAAGCAGAACTAAAATATAAAAAAAAAAATAATAAATTTCACATCCAAGTATATAAATCTATGCTAAACCTAATAATGTAAGTGCTTGCTTTCTGTTTTCGTTTTTCCAAACTTTTTAAAATATTTTTAAAATTTTTCCAATTTTTTTTTTAATTTGTCCCTTCCTAAACTCAAAGGGTCAACAAGCCTTTGTTGCATTTCCAGGTCTGGAGCCCACATGGCCAATACTTTTCATGGTAGGCTATAGGTAAGTCTGAGAGGGCCCAAGCTGTCACACAGAAGCCTTGCCATCTTTTGTGATTTTGTGTCAAGCACGGTGCATTCAATGTAGGAGAGTCAGAAGGAGAACAGTGAGCATAATATTGCTTCTAGAAAGAGCTTCCTTAAGAGCTTCTCATTGCTTCTTAAGGAGTGTGAGTCTTCAGTTATGGATCAGCACACTGAAAGATGAAGCATGGGGTACAGTCTTTGTCTCAAGCAGTAACTATGATTATTATTGGATACAGTAAGTCCTTTGAACAGTCATAAAACTATCTGTAGCATTAACAAGCCTATGCAAACATTGCTCAGTCTTACAGTATTTTATTGACAGTGCAAGAGAGACAAAAAGGTAATTTTAAAAGACATTCATGGTTTTAATAAAACAAAATATCCATATATGATAAGTGCTATATGTAGCAGAGAGCACCTTACATCTACGAAGTAAAATGAAAAGGAAATAGATATGACTACAATCAAAGTGAGATTATCATTCACTTGTAACTATAAATTATTTAAAAAAATTAAAAAAGAGTGTAATTAGAAAAAGGGTTAGACGTACTTCTTAGGCTATGGTCTACAAATCAAGA
The DNA here is from genome assembly GCA_027560015.1 of Chloroceryle amazona. Classification (NCBI taxonomy): domain Eukaryota; kingdom Metazoa; phylum Chordata; class Aves; order Coraciiformes; family Cerylidae; genus Chloroceryle; species Chloroceryle amazona. The sequence continues at coordinate 26,503 of JANHFX010029596.1, read as the reverse complement.
ATAGGCTGAGAAAGTAAAGGTCATATTTCTAAGACTTTTAGTTAAGTAATAATAAAGATTGCACAAAAATAAAAATTTCTAACACAACAGAATATTCTCAAGGCTGAATTAAAATGTAGTTTACCTTTCAGCATTGTACAAAAGACACTGTTAAAATAAATGGTGCTAATTTAGTGTGAGGGTTAAAATGGCCTGATTGACAGCTGTGGGAAATTTTATTCAGAAAACAGTGCTGGAGTGGTAAATTTCCTTACATTGTCATCATCAATTTGAGTCACCTAGAAAGAGCTATCATAGGGGTAATTACTGTGTCAAACCTACTTGTATTTTTTGCCTTTTTTTTTTTTTTTAGTCAGATGGCTTCTGTCTCACTAGGTTTTAGACTGATACCATTGAGTTCATTGCTTGTAGTCCAGCAAACAGACATCATATCACACTGGTCACAGTACTCTGAAGTGTGTCACAGACCTTGGACACGATACCAGTATGTTTGTCACCCTATGAGTGCCTCTGTGCACTAGCAAGATATGTAGCACAGCAGGTATCAAAACATTTGGTGCTGACAGATGCACCCATGGCCATGCCCATGCCTGTGTCTGTGTCCATTCCCATGCACTGTCCATGCATGTTGGTGTTCAGACCAGCTCAGCTGTACTCTGGAACCATGCCTGGGCTTGGCAATGAGCTAGGGGTAGCCTGGGGCTTCCCTTGCAGGTGTGGGAATGCCACAAGAAACCTGGTTTGTGTACTCTGAGGCTGCACCACAGTGTGAACCGTGGCATGGGGTGATGGATAAATTCACTTTCAAAAAAGCACATTCCCACTTCAAGCTAGAAGGCTGACTTGTAATGGCTCCTCCATATCACTTCAGCTACAGATTTTATTGGCTGAAATTAACTGCAGGTGCAATAAAAATAGAAGCCATATTTTGAACAGGCCCAAAGGTAAGTTTTGATTTATATATTTTGTTTTAATTTCTATTTGGTGCAGGCTTCAAGGGTTGGCCTCTATGAGGAGGAGCCAGGGCTGTCTCATGCCAGACACAGCTTGTTCCAGACAGCACCACAGGGCATGGATGAGCCCCACAACCATGATAGTGGCACCTCAGAGTAAATGTATGTAAGAAGGAGCAAAAAGTGTTGGATGGAGACATGATGAGAGAAGAAGAAGAGTAAGAAAAGAAGAGGCAAGGCCAGAGGAGGAGGACTAGGAGAAGAAAATACTACCTGACACAAGGCCAAGCATCCACTGCAGCTCCTGGAGGGACACCATGCCATAGCACATGAGTATACCAAAGGAGCTGCTGCATGAGAAAATATGTGAGGAGGGAGCAGCAGAGAGAAACTGCTGCGTGCTGACTGTGACTGCATCACTCAGGTGTTGAAGCCCACAGTTCCCCAGTTTGAGTCTGCTTTGCCCACAAAGGTAATTGATTAGTGATCTCCATGTCCTTTCCTCAACATGGGAGCTTTTTTATTCGTGTTCTTCCTATTTTCTTCCCCCATCCTACTGACAGAGGGGAATAAATGAGCAGCTGAGATTTTTAGCTATTAGCTAAGGTTAACCCACCAGATTTATTTATTTTTTAATGGAAATTACTTTTAAATACCTATTTTTCTTTTTTTGTTGTTCTTGGTTTTGCTTTTGGGCATTTTTAAAAATTTAAATCATTTCAACTACAAGAAGACTATTAGTTTGGGATATTTTGTGTTTGAATAAAAACATTCCCCAAAAAATGGAACTTGAAGGATAAAAGTGAAGCTTCTTTGAAGACATTAAGTGAAATTAAGTAACTAAGTATGTTTTGTTAAGCTTTTGGATGAACCCTTTCAGCAAATTTCTAAGCAGAGTTTGATATCCTCCATGTTCTGTACAGGTTAAAAGAAAAATTAGAATTGAAGTTAATACCCTTTGAATCTAAAATCAATACAAACTAGCAATAACACATGAGGGAAAAAGTTATTTTAATTTGAAACAGAAAGAACAATGCATCCCTGGTCATTTTAGATTTAGAAAAATTAATTAACTTTGACACAACTACAAGTGAGCTGGCTCATTGCATGTCTTTTGAAGTCTAAGACAATCATCTTAACAATAATGCTTCATATAATTGGAGTAAATGGAGAAATACATTTGAAAATGTCAGAATCACAATCGATATAATTGACCAGAAAGGGAGGAACAGCTTTGCTACTCCCTTATGCAGCCAATGAAACACTCTATTTTCACAAGACTATCCCAGAGAGGTTTAAATTTAAAATTATAAAAAGTATGTTCAGCAACCTGCAGAAAATGAGATGGAATTCTATTCTATTACTAGAATTTTAGATAAAACTTTTGATGGTAGACTTTGAAAGAAAATAAGGGTCTTGTCCCAGAGAGACATTAACTGATCCCAATTACCTTAAAGCTAATAATTGTTAAGGATGCTAAAAGTTAATAGTGTCTGTTGGCATACCATTCTTACCTATATCTTCCTGCTACATGAAAAAAGTGCTTTTGCAAGGTTTTTATACTGAAGATTCATCTTGCAAAAATTCATGCTAGGCTGAGGAATGGAAATACAGCACTAAGGCACAGGAAGAGTTTTGCCAGCCATGTAGTGAGTTTGAATCTAGATTAGAAGCAAACTAAAAATATTAAAAAATATACCATTGGTTTTTCTTCATGATATCACCAAGCTTGTTTGGAAATCTTACTTGCTTGTTTCACTATAAACCATAGTTCCATTATGATTTTTTTTTTTTAATCAGTTTTTCCTTTAATTTTGAATACCTCATGTTAATCTCTTATGTTTGGGGACAATCCTTGTGCTCAAAGTAAAACTACTCTGCTAACTCTTGAGCTGGAATCACAGGGTGATGAGGGCTGGAAGGGACCTCTGGAGACCATCTAGTCCAAGCACCCTACCAAGGCAGGTTCACCTAGAAAAGGTGTGGTGAAAGTTTGTGTCTGTCACCACTTGTCCTGTCACTGAGCACCACTGAAAAAACACTGGTCCCACCTTCTTGACACCCACCCTTTAGATATTAATAAGCATTGATGAGAACCACCCTCAGCCTTCTCTTCTCCAGATTAAGAAGACCCAACTCTTTCAGCCTTTCCTCACAAGAGCAATGTTCTCGTCTCCTAATTGTCTTTGCAGCCCTTTGCTCTCCAGCAGTTCCCTGTTCTTCTTGAACCAGGGAGCCCTGAACTGGACACAGTACTCAAGATGTGGCCTCACCAGGGCAGAGTAGAGGAGAAGGAGCACCTCCCTCATCCTGCTTTCCACACTTTTCTTGATGCACCCCAGGTTGTCATTTCCCTTCTTGACCACAAGGGCACATTGCTGTCTCATGGTCATCATGTTGTCCACCAGAACTCACAGGTCTTTTACCACAGCAGGTCAGCCCCTCACCAGTACTGGACCATGGGGTTATTCATCCCCAGGTTCAGGACTCAACATTTACTCTTGTTGAATATCATAAGGTTTCTCTCAGTGAAACTCTCCAGCCTGTCCAGGGCTTTCCGAATGTCAGCACAGCCTTCCAGTGGGTCAGCCACTCCTTCCAGTTTTGTGTCACCAGCAAACTCCCTGATGGTCCACTCTGTGCCTTCATCCAGGTCACTGATGAATATATTGAACAGGACTGGACCCAGTACTGACCCCTGGGGAACACCACTTGTTACAGGCCTCCAACTAGATTCTGTGCCACTGATCACAATACTCTGAGTTCTATCTTTCAGACAGCTTTGGACCTCTTAATGCCATTTTTGTCATGAAGTGTAATTGTTCCTTTGACAAAAAAAAAAGCTTCTTTTTTGATATTGAATGAGCCAAAACCCTCAAAATTAAAATCAGAAGTGGCCAGTAGCACAGAAACAAAAAGTCTGTAATTTGAATATCCTTTGGTTCATTTCATATGAGGTGTTCAGGAATGAATGTTCAGTGTCTTTCTACTTGTTTCTGCTTTTGTTAGAAGGTAACACTAATTACAGTAATCATGTTTCTTTGAAAAAAAAATAATCTCATTTTACAAAAATACATTAAAACCAGTCTCTTGAACACATCAGAAATCTCACAACATATGATGTGTTGGGGATTTTTTTTTTGTGCGTGTGTTTGTTTTTGTTTGTTTTGGTTGTTGTTGTTGTTCTTGTTTGTTTTTAACAGGGGTAGGTTTTCACCAGCAAGATATTCGGAAAGCACTTTTTCCTTCGGTTTATTCTGCAAGTGTGATTTTCTGACTGTTTGTAGCTGTCTGCAGCTGCTATGTTTCTGCCATGTCTGTGCACACTTAGATACACATTGAGAAAAGAATTGCTGTTTCTGTTTATCGTGACTGAATGTCCACAAACTCAATAAGATTTTATCCAACCGTCAGTCAAACAGAGAAAACACAGAGAACCAAAACAAAATGCAGTGCAGTTTAAAATTATGCTGGGGTGATGTAACAGTGAACTCAGGCACATGGTTACCTTGTGGGGGAAGGGAGAAAGCTGGGAATCTGCAACATTGCTTTCTAGTGCATCCCAATGACAAGGGTGGGAAAGCCATTACATGGTTTATTGATTTCATCTGTCTGGAGAAGAATATGAATAGGTGCAAGTATAATTTTCCAAAAATCCTAGGTATTAATTAAATTAGGACAAAGATTATGAACAAAGCCATTGCAATAGATGTACTGATTGGAAGCTGAGTCATCTGAGCTTTTTCTAGCTGTAATGGATGTGGAAGTTTTATCTAGTGATACCAATGAAAACAATGAACATCTTCTCCAGAAAGGAAGCAGAACAAAAACCTCTATACAAAGATGTCTTGCCAGTATGCACAACTGGTAACCTACAGGTATTCAGGTGCACACAGAAGCAGAAAGATGGGTTACATAGAGAACAACTTTTTGGAGAGATTTACATCTTGTACTGACATTTCTTAGAACTGAAGCCCCAGAAAACTTAATCTGCTTTCCCCTTCCCATCTGCCTGCCATCTCATTAGTTTCCACAGCTTTCTTCCTATTGCAAAATGGGAAGTGACACCCCCCTGCTTCCCTTCCCTTCCCTTCCCTTCCCTTCCCTTCCCTTCCCTTCCCTTCCCTTCCCTTCCTTTCCCTTCTCTTCCCTTCCTTCTTTTCCCTTTCCAGAATTGTAAAACCTTTAATTTCAATGTCATCAAAAACCCCAAATCTTTGATCCAACAAGATCACTTGATCAGTCTCTATGTTTAATCATTCTGCAGAAGTATGCAGCAGTATCATATATATCAGACTTTCTTGAACTTTGTACAAATTCAGAAAGCTCTTTGAAGATGAGAAAAAAACCTATACAGTATGGATACAAGGAGCTAAAGCTTAAAATAAAGTATCTGAAGTGGAGATCTTCTAAGTTACTGGTCTTTCCTGAGTTATTAACCTCAGTCCAGGAAGCAAATTCATAAAGATTTGAAATACTGACTACAATAGATGAATGGCTGAAATATATTGAACTACTAAGATTTTTCAAAGTATAATCCACAGGGTAATACAGTACATACCCTATCTTTAATGGTAGTGATGACATTTTAATCATTGACAAAATTCAGGAAGTGCACAGACAAATTTTTGTGATACTTGACTGACTGAAAATTATTAATCTAACATTTCACAATGCAAACTGAAATTGAATGAGGTAATGCTATATTCCCCCCCCCCCCCAAAAAAAAAAGCAATAGAGACGGAGTTAAAAATAGCAATAAAGTAGTAAAGCCACAAAGAAGCTTAATATTTATATTGCAAAATCTCTTTACATACAGCCCAATATTCTGTGGAAAACCCACTTTTCATGGTGTTAATACCACTCCTCATCTGATGATCTTAGGTGGAGTCTCCTTATTCTAAGCCAGGAAAATCACTGAGGTGTGATTTCCTATCTTAAATCTGTCGCCTCATGGACCTTACCCCACAGCTGAATCTGCTAGACACTTCCATTCATGATCATTTATATATTTTACCATAGTTTTCCCCACTGACTACAGGATATAAATTCCTGTCTGCCTCCTGGCCCAGTCTAAGTAAAATATCATATGTGAACAGTGATGGATAATGATGACCAGATGTCTGGATCTCAGACTATGACATCTTTCTTAAGAGAACGCTTGAATACCAACTGTCTCTAATATTATCTCCCTATGCAACTTTGGGCAAGTATGTTGTGGCAAAGAAAAAAAACAACCAACCAAAAACATAATAAAACCAAATAAATAAAATACCTCAGCATTAATTTTTTTCTGTCCATCTTAAGGCTGTCTAGAGTTTGAATTTTTGAAACTTCTTAAGCCCTCATGGAAGCTAGAGGGAAAAGTAAATCTTCAGTATATTTTGTAATCAGGCCATAAATACTTGAAGTTGGTAGTAGACCATTTAGGTATAAATGAATTGTTCAAGATGCTCAAACAATCCAGCTACACATTTAAATCAATTCTGTTTCCTTCTAGCAGAAAATAAACAGAAGAGAACTGGGCATATGTGTAAAGAGTAGCTCACACTTCCTCAAGTTATGTCTTCTTCAAGGATTCTGCAGGTGGATAGACATGAGACCCAGGCAAAGATGGAGCTCCTCACCTGAAGGAATCAAACAAACTAAAAAGTTAATGTTTTTTCTACCACCTGTTTGAAGTGATTCTCTTTGGAGATAGTCCTCAGGAAAACAAACAAACAAACAAACAACAAAACCTAAACCAAACAAGACTGTTCATACATCTAGATAAAAACATAGCTTTTCCCCCAAAGAAGGGACAAGGCCTCTGTTTTCAAGTAAAACCCATGTTTGTGTTGCACAAAGACAACTATATAAGTCAGTCTTACCACTGTTCCCTCTGTCAGCTTCAAGGTAGACATTTCACAATAGAAAGCTGCCCAGCCTAGGAGCTGAGTCAAAGGTCATCCTGTTTATAGCGGTAACTAAATGTAGTAAGATGTACCTCTGTATGCTAGCTGTTTATGATGGATAGTATGCGCCACTAAAATCAATATGATATTTCCATGGCTTTTTTGTCCTTTCCTTTTTGATCCCAACTTTTTAAATGAACAACACCATCTGTGAAGGGATAGGTGAACTTAAAAATCGTTTGCCACAAACAAAAAAAATCTGATCTTGATTCCAATAAAAAAGTGGCAACATTATGCATTCCATTTTATTAAGAAATAGTAACTAAATCTGATACTGTCACTTGTAATAACCCATGAGAATGCTATTAACTGAAAATAGTAGCCTGCCATTTGTGCATAGCAAAGGACCACCAGTATTTCTTGCCTGTTAGTTTTGATTTACACATATAAAATGTTTCCATACTCCTTAATAAAAATAACTATATCCTATTCAGATGTTTCTAATCATGGAACCATAAGGTTACCAGTTCAATTTCTGCTTAATTGTTATACTAGATACAATTTCATAACTGGTCTGAGATTTTTATTTCAGTGTAAAATTTTAATTTCATCCTTTTCAATATATGTGTTGACATTATTTATGGCTAAATTAAAATTCTTAATAGCAGAAAACCTGTGAGCATAGCAAAGGTTGCTGTTGATAGTTGCACAGCCTGGTATTATGATAGTCTATTATGTTCATCATGCAGTGGAAAAGTGCCATCATTGGGAAAGTCTTTCCCAGAGAATTAATTAATTACTATCAGATCATTATTGAACACCTTTTGTAGTGTCATGTGTAACAGAAACAGGCCATTATTAATATAATTTAATTAAGAAGTAACTCTCACACTGAAACTTATTGTGTAAGAGGACTTAGAAAATAAAAGATTATACAGGAAGAATAAAAGTCCATTGAGAGTTACTCAGGTATGGATATTTTATCCAAACACTGAGCCTCAATTTGAGAAGACTTGTATTTCTCCCCAGCTGGTGAAATCTATAATAAAGAAAAAAAAGAAGAATGACAAATCAACAAGACAAAAATGTAAAAACCCCTACAAATAAAACATCCCACTTCCAGTCACAGCAAGACTCTGTATTGAAAGCCAATGCTTAGAAACAACATTCAAAACTGCAAGGAAAGGTACTTGGACCACAATTACAGAAAGAGTATAGGTTTGAAGGACTGGTAATTCCAGAATAACGTCCATGGTTTTCCGTTGCTGAAAGAAGCACTTTCTATTTGAAGAAAATCATAAATTTATCTGTCATCCCATTAAGGCAGTATAGAAAGTACCAAAATGTATGATAAAACACCTCAGAAGTGATCATCAGAATACAATTGATAATCATCACACTGCAACTCTGCCAACCTCCAGTGTCACACTTTTATCCTGCTTTTACAATCATAGAATGATCTAAGTTGGAAAAGACCCATGGGATCATTGTGTCCAACCTTTCACCCTACTCTACAAGTTCACCCCTAGACCATATCCCCCAACACTACAGCTAAGTGATTCTTAAACACATCCAGAGTTGGCGACTCAACCACTTCCCTGGGCAGCCTATTACCATAAATTTTATATATGCGTTACGAATGACCATGTCCTAACATAAAGGGTGTGATTTGCAGTTTACCATAGGCTTGAGGCCAAACTGGTGGACAAGTTGTGCAACCAGTGCTGGTATCTAACCTAACAGCCAACTCCTTGACTGGGATGTTCTGGTGAATAACAGTCTAACCAACACCTGCTTAACACTACTATTGATTAAGAAAGTTAAATTAATTAGATTTTTTGTCTTTCAGATTTTTATTCAGTTATCCTCTTAATACAGAAAACATGAATAAACTGAGTATAATACAACCATATTCATGCCAAAGGACAAGATAGAGCCCAAATTGATTCCTTTGGGTTAAGACTTCAAAGTAGTTCCTGAAAGAAATGTAGCGCAATTGAGTCTATATATAGTATAGAACTGTAGCTGTGACCCTTATATGTGAATTTCTAAGCTTTTATTGTAGACCTAACATTTTTTTAAGGGTAGAACCTGCTGGATATATTTCAGGGGTCAAAAATAAGCAAAAAGTTGGTAGCTGGCAATCAAAAAGAGAAACTAATAAAAGGAACAGAAAGTTAAAAATAAATAACAGTGACCAGAAAACATAAAGGATTACAGCTAAAATATATGTAACCTTCCTGTATGAGATGATCAGGGAACTGTATATACCCCAGAATAATAGGTTCATGTCCTGCCAGCAAGTTTCTTTCAGATTATAAGAATTTTTCATATGATTCGATGTAATTTTCGTCCTACCTGATTTATGAGTTTATCCTGGATGAGACAAAGGTAAAGCTATGCTCCGTGGACAAGGAATAAAGAACTGATAGTCAGTGCTCACAATGTCTTTTACCTTGCCTGTTTTTTCTTAAGCAGGAGGAGCTAACAATAAGGTCATTCATAGTGAGGTCATGTGTCTCCCATCTGAAATCTGTCTTGATATAGGCCTTATAACAACACCTTATGGACAACAAATCCCAATTTCATGGAAAATTGAACAATTGTAATCATTTAGTGTTTTTTAAAGAATTTTTTCTACTCAACTCCATGCAAAAACATTGCAATAATATTTGTACAATATTTTCCAGGGCATTTTTCTGCTACAGAGCAAATACTTTTTTAACCTATCAGTTACATAGGAACTCTACATAAAGGCACTATTTTGTAAATGGCTTTATGCACAGAAATACACATTGCCAAGGTTTAGGTTTGGGATGGCCACTAGATGAATGACAGCTGTTCTCTATTAACCCTTCTCCCTCTCTAAAGGGAAAGAGAAATGGAATAAAGGAGAGAGACTTATGGATTAGAAAACACAACCAGCTTTCATGAAAATTATATTAATGAAATAGAATATGTATGAGTACATAAAAAATAAATATCAAGCCCAATCCCCCCTGATGGCAATTACATCACCAATATCACTGATGCTGTGGAGCAGGCACTGGGGAAGGCCCAGTCTGGGCCCAGTGGAATGGAATCCCTCGTTGGTCAGTTTAGGGTCACCAGTCCTGTCTGCTCATCCCTGCAGGTGCAGCCTTTTACTTTCTGCACCCCCAGTGTGGTACACAATGTTTGGGCTGCACACCAATCCTTGATAGCAACTCTAAAGTTTGAATGTTATCACTACAAGTAGCAGACACTGTGAAAATATGCTCTTAAAGTACAGTTATTTAGAAGACACAGAACTGAAAAGTAAAATCACTGAACAGAATTAGTTCTGTTCTAAATCAAACCAGGACATACATGCAGCTGATCAGTTACCACATTTATGCATTAAATTAATCAAACCACAGAACTGAGGAAAAGTAGTTCTTACTTCTCATATGCTTATGGATTCCACTTCTCTCACTCTTTTAAAAGAGAAGTTGATAGAGTGTTACAAAAGCTTTCTCCATGAAGCCAAATAAAAAGCTGCTCAGGAGCTCATCCAGTATGGACACTTCATGAACCCAAACTCAATTAAGAAAGCACAAGTAGTTTTAAACATGTCAAGTGATTACTTGTTTTAACCAAATCTTTACAGACTTTCCAAGGGACTGCAGACTTGCTCTAGAGCCTGCTTTTTCTTCCACAGTGAAGAAATCTCCAACCACTCTCTTAATATAGAAAATATAGAGAAATTGCTTCATATCATTTATGTTCCCCTTGTCTATTAAGTGCAAACAAACACTGAGATCAGTTAGTCTCCTGTGATTTCAGTTGTGTTCTTTGAAATGATGTACCAACACTGTGAGTGACATATCCACCCTCTGGTAATTTGTCACTGATAGATTATTCTTTAATTAAAGTTTCAAGATGGATTTTCTTGCACTCAGGAAAAGAAGGCTTTATAGTTTTTATCTGGAGTCATAAAGTAACAGTGCAGATGTATTAGTAGATGTCATTAATCAGAAAGATAAATAAATATATATTGGTATCTATCACTTTTATATAAATGTTTGTGAGCAATATATTTACCTATGTTATACACAGAGACATTTTAACCCAAAAATTTAAACATCTTTCTAGACTAAAAATACTGATGCAAATCAATATACATTTCAGTAGAGCTGTGTTAATGTATGTCTGATCAACACACTACTATCTGATCCCATAACTTGTAATGTTAATAACAAAATCAATCAAGTGCCACAAAAGTGAATAGAAAGACCACTATGGCCAAATTTGAAAATAAAATTAAGAACCACAAAACTGATTAACACTGCATAACCTTGAGACCACTTGAACTCCACAATGGCTGTAGCTCTTTTAGAGAGAGATTCATGAAAGTAGTTTTAGAGTATGACAGGGTCAAGCTCATCACAAAATGAAATGGCAGACACACTTGTCTAAAAGATGGATGCAGTAGGAGATGGAAGGCTATGTTTTACATCTGCCTAGCATACAGGAAATCAAACTTCTCTCTCAAAATATTGCACTTGCCACCATGCTTTTAGCTATTCATATTTTCATTCATGTATTTTACCATCATGTCACTGTGCAGGGAAGAATTCAAGACAAAGCCATCCAGAAGGGAAACAAGAAAAAGGCATCACAAGTCTGTAGCTGCCAGTTTACCTCACAGGAGCGTTACACTGGAAACATGTGCAGGGCTCTGTGCACAAACCATGAAGTCTTTGAAAGCCTCTCATAAGCTTACCAAGGTCTACATTAAAAAATCCCAAAATTTTGATGGAATCAAGAAGCCTTTTGCTAGTCGCTGTGACTTCTGATTGATCATGGAATACTGAGATGCTGGCATCCTTTGTTGAGTCTAATATTTCTCCATTCCAGCAGCAAGCAAGTCTGTCTCAAAATTAACCTGTTGGCTGAAGCATGTTCTGTTGTTGATGATATCTCTTGAAGTAACATCTTAGGCAATGTAAGATACTCAAACTGTATATACAACATTCTGATACTGGGTATAAAATATGAATATATCACACTACTGATCTGATGTGCCTTTATTTTTATTTTTTTTTCATCAAGCTAATCTTTAATGGATGATTTTCAAAAGGAAACAAAAAACCAAACACACATACACTACACCAGATTTTGCCAAATGGGAGGGCTAGGTGACGTAAAATGCTAGAACATGTTGACTCTTTTGATTTCTGTATTTGCTCAGCCATCCCAGCCAAGCACACCCTAACAAAGGAACATTTTTCCAGTGAATTCAATTCTGAGTAACAAGCATCTTTCTTTCTTCTTTTTTTTTTTCCTTTGCTTGACACAAGGTGAAGAGTTGGGAGTAAAAGAGCTGACAGATTTTCTCTTCACAGACAGTTGTGATTTAGTGGTATTATTCCTGTTTTCAGTATACTGGGAATCAATCAGATTTTAGTGCAAGGGTTGCACAAAATGTAATGAGTCAAATCCTTAACAAATATTTACATCACTAGTGCAAAACTAAATAAACCATAGATCCAGAGAGTTGTAACCTTTCATAAAAAAGTATAAACTAGCCCCCACAGGATGTGTCAGCTTCTCATACATCACATGAAATCCAAGACAAACATTCAGGAGCAGTAGTATGCTTAGCAGCATTTATTAAACTTGCTTCTTTATCCTTCCTCCCTATAATTCTTCCAATAATGTATTATGTGGCAAAAGATTATTGGCTTTGTGTTGGCTTTTTCAATTAAAAAGTCACAAAATATGTGCTGTGGAGACATGAGAAAATTACATAGTTATTAGGAGTATGGAACCTATAATGCAACACAGCAAAACAGCTGTTCATGTTCCCTCCCTTACTGATTCCTTCTTTCCAGCTACCTTGTACAATTTAATATTACACAGAAAAGGTTCCATTTGTCAATGGTTAATAAATAGCTAGATTTTAGTAAATAACTGTAGCATGCTTGTAGCTGTCACTAAGTGACTATTAATAGCTTATTGATGTTTGGATTCCGTAATAATGAGCTAAGTATTAAAAAATATATACATCCTTCCTTGACCTTTTAATTAAAGTCTGATTTATAAATAATCCCCAAGAAATTACTTATTCCCATTTATAAAGTAGTCTTAACTCTCTAAGTTGTTTATGATTTCCACAATGCTGCAACCATGTTCACTCTATTTTGGATATCAGAAATATATTAAACATATATTATTTTGTATTTGCTGCCAGTCTTCCTCTGCTTGCTTACACTCCTGCTTTTCACCATCTTTTTCTCAACATTCATTGTGCTTCATTTCAGCCAAGGACCCTGCTTTAATTTATACTGGCAACCTCATCCAGAAATCATTCCATTCTCGTGAGAAAAAAATCTCCTTGCTGGAGACTGGAAAAAAAAAAAACAACTAAGTATGTGGTTTGCATTATTAGACTGTTGCCAGCAGCACAAAATAACTTATAACCTGGTTTCAGACCTAGCAGTTTGAAAACAACAGGCTTCAAGCAACATTTTAACATAAGAAATGTGTATGAACACAAATTTATTTTCATAAAACATACATGATTGTGCTCAAGATGTTTTATATCTTTTACTTTAACCAGGGAACAGCAATGCCTAAGTTATCATTTTCTTCATGAAATGTATAATGGAGCTCTTTTAAGACATACTGCATTGTAATTACTGCTTTGCTATTGCAGTGTACTTCAGGGAATTGTAACTCAAAGAACAAAGGTATCTTGCTTTTAGTTGCTGAACAGGCAATTAGCTTGCCCCAAAATGGCATGTTCATATCCCAGCAGCCCCATGAAGGAAGAAAAAAAGTCTATACATCATAACCTGAGTTCTTGTCTGTTTCATAGAGTCTGAGGTTCCTTTAGCACATACTGCTGATCTGCGTTTGTCAGTGAAAGATCAGAATAACAAAGCAACATTCCTCTCCTGCTTATCACTTGTCATATCTTTTGCACTAAAGGAAATTTGCAGTGATCAGCTGTAGTAATTTGGGAATCCTCAGCATAGAGGCTGTCTTGTCTTTCCAACGTTTTGCAAGGGAGATGCTGAGTAGTGCATGCTGGTGGAGAATTTATCCTGAGTCCTGACAGGACTACCCTCCCAAAAAGAACATTACTGATTTGTCACCCATTAATAAAGTTAAAACTTAGAAATTTAAAAAAAACAAAACAAAACAAAAAACAAACAAACAAACAAACAAACAAAAAACAAAAAAAAACAAAACCAGCAGCTTTATTCTGGCAAAGGAAATGGTTAAATTTTGGGGAAAAATGTTACAAAAATAAAAACAGTACCAAAAAAAATATATACAGTCCAGGCATCAATCAACTTTCCCTGCTGTCTCCTAAGATTTCTTGACAGTGTCTTGACAGGGAAAAAAAGTCCTCTGCACTTGTCTCCTACCTTTTAGAACTGACTTCTACAACTAAAGTGGGAAGCTGGTAGCATAGCCCCCTTCACCTTGTCTGCATCGCCTCAGGGAGCATCTACATATTCTTTTTCCTTTTGCCTATAGTAAAATTTCCCCTTGTATCTTTCCTTTCATCACATACTTCACCTTTTCATGAGATGCAGGTTTTAGTTTTATACTACCAATGTCCATTATTAGTGATCCTTCACTGTTCTTCAGGACTGGTACACAAAAGACATAATGAGGTTGCAAAAAACGGGATCCTTCCATTTGCTGAGGATTTACAGTCCTGTGGCATATCTCAGTTTCACAGTCTTCATAGTTTAAATGACCTTTCTACTTAGTTCAGTGCTTTCAGAACTCTTACTGTGGAAGGAGTAAGATAGCGAGTCCCCAATATAAGTGGCCTCAGGATTGTACTGAGTTGCTTACACCATGAAGAAGGATTCCTGTGAATTAGGGTCAGCATTAGTTCATTAACCTTAAGCAGACCCTAGATGATAGCTGTATCCATGCACCCTTTTGCTAAAAAACAAAGGAAAGCTCTCTACTGGGGAACACTTCAGAGGTAAGTGTTCATCTTGATATAAGGAAGAACTTTTTTTGCAAGAATTATAGAACTCTGGAATAACATCCCCAGGGCTGTGGTAGAGTCCCCATCACTGGACATTTTCAAGATATAATTGAGTGGGTGCTAGGTAATCTCATCTAGGCTCTCCTTCCCACAGTAGGGTAGACAAGAGTATCTTTTGAGTTCCCTTCACAACTTGAGCTGTTCTATGAATCTATGAATAGCAGGTCTCTGTGTAGTTGCAAAGGGAGAGGAGTTAATGGGTTTGCTTTCCAGTTTAGTACAACAGCTGTGCACTAGAAGATGAGATATATAATAGACATCACATACATTGACCAAACACAATATTAAAGTGCTCATTCTCACAGAAAAGATATCTTGAAAACATCTATATTTTTTAAAAAAATTGTTTAGTCCCACAGCTAACCTTTTTTTGTTTCAACAGGATAGTAGTACATTCCCTTTTATTACACTCATGTAATTTAACTATTTAATTTTTACTTTTTCTTCCTTTTGGTCTTTAATATTCTGCACATATGCCTGTACTTTAAGTCCAGTTTTACCCATTATGGCCCATGTTACTCAATTAGGCTACAACACACTATGTCAGAATACCTGTTTTTCTCACTCTCTACAAAGCCAGGTGTGTATCACATATCATTCTCCTTCAGCAACACAGGCCTAACTGAAGCAATTCCTAGAATTGCCCTACACATTCAAAATGTCATAATTGTCAACACAAAGAAGCAGTTTCTGAAATCAATTTCCTGAATTATCAGAAAAGGAAGATTTATTTTATATCAGTTATTCAATGGATTTTTTTTAGAGGAAAATAAAGATTCTTTCTAACAAAAATAATTGTGTCACATTGACAGGAATTTACTGTGTGGCTATTTTGGTTCATTGCTGCAGATTTCCAGCTGGCTTAGATGACAGCAGGCAATTGCAACTGCCATCAAGAAAGCACCTACTCCTTTTAGACACTCTACAAAGTGCTGATGTGTCCACAGATTCAGTGAACAAACAACTTGCTTTCTGTACAGCTGAAGTAAGCTGCGTCAACAAGACAGAATTTGAATTATTACATGCTGCTGTTAAATCTATGGAAGCAGAAAGGGAGTACATGATTATGGCCTAGAGCTTGTGGTTAGGGAAGGAGTAATAGTAGCTCTTCAGCATTAGTTGTTGATGGAAAACATCTGCTTTCTTTCCCATCCCCATGAAACAGGTACTTGAGAAATGTACCCCTGACGGTATTTCTGTGAACTGGGTCATTTCTCTCCTTGGAATTCTTATGCACTTGAATTCACTGGGAAATGATTAAAAAAATCAGAATGTAAATCATATAAGAAATCTGGTAAACCTGAATTTCTACATCACCTCCGGAATGTGGCACATAGCCTCTAATTGTATGAAAAGTGATGCCAGTGCCTGTTGCTACAATGGGGAGCACAAGAAGTCCTTCATTCTTCCCTGTGGCAGCAGTGGCAAAATCCAGATTCCTGCACTGGTTACATCAAAACCCACCACAGCCCCAGCTGATACTATTCATCTTCAATTGCAGCACATCAGCCTCAGAGCTTAACTAGCTCAACATAATGAGTGGGAGGTGAACACTACACATGGTGGTGTGGAATTTATTTCCTACTGATTACAAATATCTTTTCTTTTTTTTTTTTTTTTTTTTTTAGGCACATGACATGCTTTCTTTTCAGGCCTGAAGTTCATTCATGTTCTTTGAGGTAAAACACACAAAGTATCACTATGCAAAAAAACCATACACATATATATAGACATATATGTTCTTACAGATAGGAACTTTATTGAGTCTCACTGATAAGCATGTAAAAAGATAACAAGCCTTTCTTTTATGTTCCTTAATGATAGAGATAGAGGAAATTGTGTGTGTGTGTATTGTGTGTGTTTATATGTAATTAGTAGATAAGTGAGGTGAGGGACATAAGAGTTTTATTTCAAGGTGTCTTTATATTATGTGTGTGGAATGCCAGACTGTTAAAATGCCTGCGTATAATAAAGCATTTTATTCACATTGTGTGTATGTCAGGTTGGTTACTGTAATTGTGTCAAGTCTCAAAATATCTTGGTTTAAAACCTTTAAGGACAGTAGTAAAATAATGTAGGCAAACAAGTCTTAAAGTTTCCCCATATAATGGTGGACAGTATGATAAAGGATCTCTTCACAGTTAAAGCATCCAGCCATTATGCTTCATAAATCCAAATCTGTATTACATTTATTTACAATACTTTCAGAGAAATCTGGAACTCAAACAGAAAAACTGTTTAAAAAAGCAATAAATGTCAGAGAAAAAAATCCCTTCTGTCATCAAGTGATAAAGGAAGAAGTTTGTTAAATATGTGGTGATGAATTAAAATATTACAGCTGC
Source organism: Chloroceryle amazona (assembly GCA_027560015.1). Lineage (NCBI taxonomy): Eukaryota > Metazoa > Chordata > Aves > Coraciiformes > Cerylidae > Chloroceryle > Chloroceryle amazona. The sequence goes on along the minus strand of JANHFX010029596.1, from coordinate 9,276 downwards.
AACAGGGCCTATACATAATCTTGGAAAAGAAATTCTGAAGATGAAGAGATACAGTAGTACAAGCTAGCTATTCTGTAAATAACAAAATAACACACTACAACAAGCCATCTGCTTACTCTTAAAGTAGACAATTGGAAATTCTCATACTGCATATATTTATTTACTTGAAAATATGTAATTTCTTTCATTTATCTTTAAGTGTTTAGGAATACTAATTAAAATGTCTAAGGAAGTTACAAAAGAGGAATGCTTTTGAAGTAACAGATTCTGACTCTTACTCTGTCCCTTGGTCTGTGACAAATCAATTGAAAGACATTGATTTAGCTTCCTTGATATGCAGAATATGATAGCAAAGCCAGTAAATTATCCTCCTAAATACAGACTAATCTCTTGATTCAGTGGGACTGTTGTTCACTACTACTGTTCACTGAAGTCTGAATCCACAAAAGTGCTCTGGGGACAAAACCCCAGGAAAAGTGTTGAAGCTCAAAGCTGGGATTCTGAAAATTCCTAATGCCTATTCCTGAAGTATTGCTAGTCCAAAAGTTACTGAGAGGAAAACTGCATACAATGCTTGCATCCCAGCATAATAAAGCTAGGTGATGTGTGGTAGTGAATGCTGGTACTGCCTTTCACACTCTCCCTCTTTCAAATGGGCTGCAACATACTGTCCTCTCCTCTTAAGGTACTCTGCATACCCGTGAACTTTGGCTTAACTGATCACCCAAATTTCAAAGCATTGATCAATGAACGCCTTTCAGGATCCATAAATATGGAAATTCTCTACCTGTATTGCCTACAGGGACCAAGTCATTAAAACAATTCATATGCTCAGGATCACATGCCATAAAAAATCTGGTGTCCCTATCCACAGACTTTTGCCCAACAGAATAGCAACAGAACATTTATCCATAACTAGAGCTTTTGAATTAAGTTACATGAATACCTTCCTACCATTTTAATATGTCTTTTAATCTCCTAGTCCAGAAAACAGCAGGAAAGGAGTAGAAAAAAATAGAACTTGATGGGTCAAGTTTATACTGAAAAAAATAAATCTGGCTTCTATTACTTGTTTCCACGGATCCTACTTAAGTGCGGGGCCCTCTGTTGTACAGAAGTGGCAGCACGCCATGACTATAGATATTTCAGCTAAAGGACACCAAACTATCCTTGCCATGGACCTGCTGGGACTAGTGTCTCTCCTGCCAGGGTTGCAAGAGGAGGAGAGGATCCAAACAATCACTGCTTCTCTTCACTTATGTTCTTGGTAACCTACATGTTACCACCTTGCTAAAGTACTTACCCTCTCTACTTTGTTGGGAAGTAATATTCTGTACCATGATTACCCTGACTGCATCCATAGCAACAGATGGTCTCTTATCCTTAGACAGATGAAGCTGAGGCAACATGCCTAAGTGATAGCAGAGCTTCCCTGGATTGCCACAAGCACAGTATGTTAACCAATCATTTTAGCCTACATAAAACTCAGCCTCTTTGCCTTTTCTTTGAAAGCTAAGGGGAAAAAGAAAAACAGGAAAAAAGTGGATAATTATACACTCAGCAGCTATTCCCAGGACCTTCTACTGAACATGTTGGGCAACCTCAAACAGCATTGCTGTCAGATTTTACAAGCCCTATTTTATGATGTGTACGGGTTAAGGAGATTGCACGTGAGGCAATTTCCATACTGAAGTTGTTTTAGCGTGCATGAAATAATTGAATCTTGACAGGACACAATAAGAGATCATTAGAAAAGTGTAGTATAATGTTGAAGTAGCTAAGACTGATATTCCAATATATATGAAAGAGAGTAGCAGACACTTGAAGGAATGCTTTATGGCCCAATAGATTAGAAACACATTTGACGATGGTAAAACATGACTTCCTATATTTCCTGCATTCAGAATGAATGCTTTTATTGTTAGACTAGCAGGGAAAACCATCTCCTCTGCCTTTTACCAGGAAAGGCTGGGTTTAGACACCTACTTCCAGTAGATGGATCATGAAGCAGAGTCTTGATCCTTCAGTGAAGCTCCAAAACCCCAGAGAAGGAGTAAGTACAGAATATAACCTTCTCTGCTGCACTTCCCATTTGCAAACCCGTTAGGATGTCTGATCTGAGTCACAGGCTTGGATGCCTGGTTTGCCACATGCACACTGCAGGACTGCACAGGCAGCCTGGGAACAGAAGTCATATTGCTGAACATTTCAATGCTTAAGCTTTTTTGTGGCTTCAGTCCTGTGCCACACACAAGGCAAATGATGGAATTATGGAGGATATAAAAATCATTAGAATACCTGTTATGAGATGTCAGGAGTATGAATACTTAGAGCTGCATGCCTAATATTATTGCATCCTATGAATAAGAGGACTTACTGCTCTAAGTGCCTACAAAATCATTAATATTTTCTAATTATTTTCCTATGTAAACTGTTTCTTCTGCTGTCACAAGGATAATATTAGTGGACAAAGGAAAAAAAATATCTATGCAGTAATGAATGGAGAACTGGTTTTCATAAGCTATCACACTCCATTAAGATGAAGGCTTCACTGAAAAAATATACACCCCCAGAAGATAATACAAATGCCCATAACCAACAAGATCAAAAATCTGACACTTTTACATTGCCATTTCTGATACCATAGACGATGTTTCTTTGACAGGCTTTGTCAAAGCCTGGTCCCACGGTAAGGGCAATAGGACAAGGAACTGTTACTTTGAATGCTCAGACATGAAAAAGCCATTTCATTTCCCTAGAGGTATTGCAGAAAGTCATTAAAGAACGTTGGTTACTTTAGCACAATGGAGCCCTGAAGGATAATCCAAAAAGCAGACATGGGTTTGGAAAAATATCCTAGATTCCATAATTTCTTCAAGGTAGCAGTCAGAGGGTTACTTGAAATGTCAAAATGGAAAATTATGGTTTTTACCTTATGAAGTAATTTAACACCTCTAGTGTTGACAGGAATGGGGTTAGGTGGACAGAGGAAATTATAAAAGTCAAAACCTAAAATATATATAAATCTTTAAAAGCAATGATTACCTTAAAATATAAGTGTAAAAATATTACTGTTATAGAATTATTTCCAGCACCTGAATGCTAAAAAAAAATCTAGCCTTCTTTAAATAAGGAAATAACATTCAAATAGAAAAAAAATCTTTGGATTTATGCTGTTGATGTTTATTTTATTTTATTTTTTTATCAGATCATTAACTTTTAATACAACACATTTCTGAGTCTGCTTTGGTCTACACAGATATGAAACCCGTGGGAATATATGAAAAGAGGTCTTTCTAACTGTGGCAGGCAACTGTCTTTTCTCTCTCAATTTCCTTAAATCCACCAAAAAAACCCTGGCAAATACCATTATTCCCTCTCTTTTCCAGCAGGGTAATAGAAAGTCCAGTTAATAAGTGAATGTGAAGACAGTGGCTAAGGAATTGCTACACCTTTGAATTAAAGTGTCACACAGCTGGATATCAGAGCACAGTAAATACTAAATTAGTACCGATGAAAGACAATTATCCATTGCTAGGGATGTCTTTGAAATGAAAAAAAACCTCTTCTCTAGTCCTTCCTTATTCACGTGTATAGCAGAAGTTTCTTCCATTAGGAAAAGTTCTATCATTCAATAGAACTTAACTGTGCAATATTCAAATATAGAAAGTCTTAATGGGGTTATCAAGAATTTTCAGGATATAATAGAATTGTAGAAAAGCAGGTTGGAAAGGACTTCAAGGATCATCTGGCACAACCTGTCTTGGGAAAAACACAGCATAGATAAGATGGCTCAGCACCCTGTCCAGCTGAATCTTAAAAGTGTCCAATGTTAGGGACGCCACCACTTCCCTGGAGAGATCATTCCAATGGCTGATTGTTCTCAGTGTGAAATATTTTTCTCTTGTGTCCAGACAGAATCTCCCCAGACATAACTTGTACCCATCAACCCTCATATTTTCCATGTGACTCCTTGTAAAAAGGGAGTCTCCATCTTTGTAACCACCCTTTAAATACAGCAACATAGTCATAAGGTCTTCCCTAAGCCTTCTTTCCTCAAGGCTGAAGAAATCAAACTCTCTCAGCCTTTCCTTATATGTCAGGCTTCTCAGTCCTTTGATCATCTTTGTGTCCCTTCCTTGGACCCCCTCCAACCCGTCCACGTCTTTTTTGTACAGCAGGGACCAAAATTGAACACAGTATTCCAGGTGTGGGAATAGAGCGGATAATGACTTCTTTATCTCTGCTGGTAATGCCCTTGTTGATGCAACCCAGCATTCTGTTGGCTTGCTTTGCCACAGTAGCACACTGTTCACTCATACTGAGTTTTTTGTCCACCAGGACCCACAAGTCTCTTTCCACAGAGCTGCTCTCCAGCCAAGTATATCCCAGTCTGTGCACCACTCCCGGATTATATCTACCCATGGTGCAAGGCCTTACATGTGTCATTGTTGAACTTCATCAGGTTATTGTTAGCCCACTCTTCCAGCCTATCCAGGTGTTCCTGCAGGGTGGTACACCCTTCTGAAATGTCCACTTCTCCTTCAGTTTGGTATTGTCAGAAGACTTCATCAGGGTACACTTGATCCCGTCAATTGGATCACTTATGAAGATTGTGAAGATTGGGCAGTGTTGGGCCTAATATAGATCCCTGGGGACTCCATTTGTGATGGGTTGCCAGTTTGAAAAAGAGCTATTTACCACCACCCTCTGGGTGCAAGCTGTCAGCCAGTTCCCCACCTGCTACATGAACCACTGATCTAGTCTGTGACATGTGAGTTTCTCTAGAAGGAGGATGTGATATATTAAAAACAAAAAAACAAAACTGACCTGTCTTTTAGTACATGAATACATGCATAGATGGATGTTTGTTTATAAGGAAGGCTTTCCAGTCACAAAAGTGTAGCTAAACTTATTATTTTTTTTAACTCCAGTTACTTGGTATCAGTTAAATATACTTTCAATGCTGTCTTCACAGAGGAAGATTTGGTTTTGTTTGCTTCTTTAAACTGAAAAAACCTTTTCTATCTTTCTCCTTGGAAAGGTGGCTGGAGAGCATTAATCTTCAAGCAGAGACGTATTATACGAGAAGTAATAAAAATAAAATAATAAATGGTATACATCAAGCACTTCTTATCACCTTTTCTCCTTAGACATAGAGAAGTGACAGGTCATGAAAATGAAATTGAATTGAAATAGCGAAATTATTGTCATGGTTAGAAGACATGACTAGACCTTTTCCTATACAGCTTCCTATTGCAGGTTTCCTTGCCCCATTATCAGAAGCAATTGGTTCTAGGTAGATTTCTACACAAGAACAAGCTACAGAAACTAGTTGGTTTGCACCAACTTTTTATTTTCTGTCAATCTGCTCTAAAACAGTTAATGCAAGGTTTGTTTGTATGAAATCACACACACAAACTTTTCTCCTAAATATACCTCACTATTTCCTCTGCTGCCCTGAGTAGGACTACATTCTTTTAGGCAGTTCCTATGGAACAGTAAATGTAGTACGTTACGGTCATTTAAAGTGTTTGGATAAAGTCACACTTAGCTATTATCAGAATCTTGATACATTTCGTCAGCTCTTTGGCAGAACTTTGAAAAATATTAAATTACTATGAGAAAGCTTTTGCTTTATGTGGTCTGAAGATCGATGGCAAATAAAAAATGGCATAGAAAATGCCTGTGCTGGAGTTGTAATTTAATGTATTGCTAACATCTGCTTTCTTTGTATGACTAGGCATATTCACAGTTTTGTTTGTTCTTTATTACCAAAATTTTCAGTTTTTTATAGGAACTATGTGCTACTGTCACATTTAATAAAGGAAATGCTGCATAAAAAAGCTCTCACATATGTCAGTTTAATGTTTCGAGCTTCAATTCCTTTTTCTAAAGGGCTATGAACCCACTTCTCTCACCTTCTAGGTGAAGGTTTGAATATTACAGGCTTGTGTGAGAACAGATGCTCTCATGCCCTCTGATTGTGATTGCTCCACTTTAATATTAAATAGAATATTATCATTCCATATTCAGCAGACCAGAAAGAGATGGTGAACAAACAGAAACATGACCGTATAGGTTATCTGTTAGGATACTTGCTTAGAAAAAAAGATGACTTTCTGTTACTCTGCCTGCTACAATACCTTCTTAAATTTAAAATTCTTAATCTTCTGCTGGCATTTCAGAAGAACCTACGCTTCTTCAGTAAACACTCTTATAACAAGGCATGGGAAGTATGCTTACAGGCCTTTCTCTCTGGTCCACACCATATGGAACTGTTTCAACAGGAAGGATGGAGACTGAAGGGTATCATAAAGACAAAAATTAAATTATGAAGTGGAGGAATTAGTTAAAAATGTCCACAAGGTCATGAAGAAGGCAGTGAATCAAACCTCCAAAATACTTAATACTGGAAATCTATGCTAAAGGGTAATCCACAGAATAAGTAGTAGTAAGAGTAGGGTATTTCTTTTTTCTTGCTTTGAACAAACACAGTCTAGGAGCGTCTTGTAAGGATGAGTCTCAACAAGTGAGAAAAGTAAGAATTGCTCTGTGTCTCAATTTCAGCAAGCTTTAAATTAAGCTAAACACAGCCTCATAGAGTTACAGCCTCGTACAGTTACAGGTCTCAGGGTCCTTATCAGCAAAACCTCGGAGACTTAGTGTTCTTTTGAAGTTAAGGATGCAGCCGAGTTGGAGGCATTTGACTATTTAAAATTTGCATTAGCTAATGATAGGTCTGACCAAGGACATATAATGCCATGGTTTTTCACCATGTTTCAAACTAGGACAGTGTGATGCTCTGTACCCCCAGGTGCAGCACTGCCTCACGTTCTGGGCCTCACTGCCCAGGGAGTGCCTTACCACCAGTTGTGTTGCAATGGTACGGTTACACAGCTCTCAGCTTGGTGTCAGACCAAGCTCCATCACAGCAAACATCAAAAGGCCCAGAGAGGTTTTATGGCTCTAGCCCAAGTGACAGCAACATAGGTATTAGTCATGATACTTCATTCTGAAACTGTAGGTGGTATAAAAATAAGCTCTGATTGCCTCTGCCATACCAAAAAAGCAGTTGAAAATCTGAATAGAAACCTTATTTATGACTTCAGGTGACAAGAAATTATTGCATAAAATGGAAAAAAATCTACAACAACCTTGTGTTCTTTTCCTGTTGATCAGTTTGCTTCTTCACAAAGTTCTTTTGTATTATGCCAGTCAACTCATGAATAAGCTCTCCAGGCTGTTTCCTTGATTTGAGTCGGTTGATACGTAGATGAAGATTAAGTCAACCCTTGGCCTTTCAAAGGCTTCTTCACTAATATCCTTAGCCTATGTACAGACCTAACTTGTGTACAAAACAAGTGATCATCCCAGCAATAAATTCCTAAAGTATTGGAGAAACAGCAACATACACTTACCGTACCTCTAGACAATAGCAATAGTGTTAGTTTCTGAATTATGGCACAACAAACAGGGGCATGTACCGGTTAATTAGTAATAAAGTTGAACTATTAAAGCGGATCTCAGTTAATTCATAGGTTTTCAAAGTATTTTAGGCTAGATGGATTCTAGCCAAGGCTCCAAGCTTATGAAACAGTGATTCATGGCTAATAAGGGCAAATGCCCTAGAGATATGAATATTTGTTACCCCAACATTCTGACCTTTTCCCAAAGAGGCAGAGATTTAATTATCTCCTTTGAAAAGCACAATTATAGAAAAAGTCTTAACCTGATTTATATTCAGTTTCTGCATTTTTCACAGATAAATACATAGAGAGAAAGAAACTGAATGAACACTTCCAATAACCAGAATCAAAATTAGGATATGTTTGTGCATGCATTTTTGGGGGCTGGAGAATATTTCTCATGCCACTCATTTAAATGTTGCCAGCTCTTTTCAGTTTGGCTCACTTCAGCTCACAAGACATATACTACAAAACTGTCTTTATAAGAAAGTCAAAACTCAGAAAGCTGCCTTGTCTCTCTCTCTCTCTCTCTCTGTGTCTCATTGGCATTATTCTCTTCACTGTCAAGGTAAGTAACTGGACAGAGGGGTCAGTGACATATCACAAGTGACAGAGCAAAGCACGTTGCTCCTGCTCCCAGATTCACCACCAGCAGATATTACCACATTACCATACTGGGAGGTCTTACAGGGCCCGTTGCTTAACTCTGAGTGCAAATGCCAAATAGCAAGTGGTTGTGGTCAGGCATAAAAAAGGTAAATTTTGTGAAGCTTTATTCAAAGATAGATTTTTTCATCTGTTTATCTACATGTAGAATTATCCGCATTAATTTTGTTTCTTGTACTAAGACTTCTCCAATGGCTAAAATCATGCCACTTTGTAAATGTGCTGATTAAGTCAGTATTTGTCCATGGTTAAGGCATCTACATTTAAAAAAAAAAAAAAAAAAGTTTTCTTAATTATAAATGGAAAACAAGCTGAATGCAGATTAGCTGACACACTTTCATCAAGTACGCTTCTCAAAGAGTGATCTGAACTCTGATCTGCTATACTCATGCAGGATCTCTTGCGAATGTATCTTCTGTAAGATCATATCTTAATTTGCTCAGGTAGTATTTTTAGCAATTTGATGTCTTCCCCCCTTTCCCACCAATGAAATAAATCATATTGTGGTCATTAAGTAAACCCATTCATCCAGTTCCATTTGCTATAATTCTGCCTGCTACCGTGTAGCCTAGGGCTATTGATCAAGCACAGCATTCCCATCCAAGAGTGTGTATGTGAGCATGTGTTTAATTAGAAACTTGATTTATTGCAATGACAGCATGGAAACTTTTAAACACAGGAATTTTTCCAGCTCTTAAAAACATAGATGCCTTCTTTGATTGTGGACAACTTATTTCATTTATACAAAAAATATTTCCATAATTCAAATTAATTATAAAAAAAAATACTTTAT
>JANHFX010029595.1:0-31556 GCA_027560015.1 Chloroceryle amazona | reverse complement strand
CTCCTATGAGGACAGACTGAGAGAGTTGGGGTTGTTCAGTCTGGGGAAGAGAAGGCTCCGAGGAGACCTTATTGTGGCCTTCCAGGATCTGAAGGGGGATACAGGAAAGCTGGGAAGGGACTTGTGAGGCTGTGGGGCAGTGATAGGACTGGAGGGAATGGACTCAAACTAGAGAGAGGTCGATTCAGGTCAGATATTAGGAAGAATTTCTTCCCCATGAGGGTGGTGAGGCACTGAACAGGTGAGGCACTGGAACAGGGTGCCCAGAGAGGGGGTGGAAGCCCCATCCTTGGAGATTTTTAAGACCAAGCTGGATGGGGCTCTGAGCACCCTGCTCTAGTGGGAGGTGTCCCTGCCATTGGCAGGGGGTTGGAACTGGGTGATCTTTAAGGTCCCTTCCAAGCCTGACAACTCTATGATTCTGTGACACACGTCACTGATGTGGTCCTTAGAAAGCAGGTGTCATACCAGGCTAGCAAGAAACACTCCACTTGATCATGTCACCAGCTGGCAAAGAATTAACAGTTCAAGTGAGGAAAGCGTTGTTAACAGTATGATCAAGCATGCCAGATGCACACAGACAAACACAACATCACCAACACTGTACTTACTTCTTTCTGAAAGTACCCATGGAAACATGAAATAAAAATTCAGTATTATTAAAACAGTTTTGCATTTTCACATCACAGCAAAATACTAAAAACTGTCCAGAGAACAGAGGGTAAAGATGGGATTGCAGAGAGATGAATAATCTCATCATAGCCCTGGTTTGAGCCCAAAATTACCAGAGAGCTCTTTATTTTTTTTTTAATGGGCTCTACTACCCAGTCAGCCTCCAAACACACACCACAGCTCTGTACACAGCACAGCATGGGACACAGATGCTCGAGTAAAGATGCTCAGAGCACTAATGAGGTGAGTGGAATATATACTCAGTATATCTGCACCTGGGTGTTACAGCTTCAACTCAGTGCTGGTGTCCAGTTAGTAACATTTACTACGATATGAAGTGTGTTCAGCTGATGAGGAATCAGAAGAAAAGCTCGAGGTGGTGTTAAACACAGATGAGTCTTCACCTCTTTTCAGAATAAATGTGTACTTACAAACGACACCGAGTTGCTACACAGGTATTAAACACAAAAAACGAATGGATATTTTGTGCTCACAGTTGCTAATATTACGTAACCTTACTCACATGTGCTGGCTATGCAAGTGGTGGTCGTTAGAAATCAAATAAGCCTGGCTTTTCCTTTATGAAATTCTTTCTCATGCTGAGCCCTCGACTGAAAAAACATGCTAACATTTCCTTCAGCAAGTTCTCTCTCAGTTTGTGTACAAATTAATTAGCAATTATCTTGGGCAGGAGCCTGACAGCCACTTCATCTTGTTTGTAGCAATTCTTGTTTTTTCTTTCATGGGATCTGGTGAATAAAGACTTGGCCAATACAAAACCAGAACAAAGCGTCTGGGGTGTCACAGCATCTAGTCAGGTACTTCAGTCTTCAAGCCAAAGAATTCTGGTCTTTGATACTTTGATACTTTTACTTAATCCACCTGTAATTAATTACTCAGAATACACTCACTGCCAAGTGAAACATCTACCACCACCCAGCTGGCATTTCACTTTGCAGGGAACTGCAACGTGTTTCCTGACTGAAGCAAGAAAAACAGTCTGTTGAGAAATTACCTTAGGGGGGGTTTGTTTTGTTTTAAAGTTCACTCACCCTCAGATCCCTGTGTTCTCAAGATGTAAGCAAATAAAAAGAGCTTCCTCCTGCATGTGCTGCATTGCTACCAAATTCATGCCCATTTCAGATGCCCCTGTTCTACTGACAGAGGCACCATCGTACCTCTGCTACCCAGCAGTCTGAAGCACAGAAGGAGGCTTTCTTTGAACATTAAGAATTTGACACAGTTCAGAGGGGGCTTTTTCCACTTTTTTTTTAGTACAGCATGAGCAAAAAAGTCCTTTTCCAGCAATGTAAGCAATTGAAACAACTGTTCCAACAACACCATTCCCTGCAAAGGCAGGAGCCAAGCGAAGGGCATTTCTTCCTCAATGCCAATCAAAGGTGAATACAATGATATTTAGAATGAGCTACGCCTGTTTAAAGTAAACACTTGTAACAGCTTTCAAGAACCTGGCAAAAAGAAATTTATTCCTCCCATATAAAGCTGAATGATTAAAATAATTAAAACATCGTTTAAAATGAACGCATATTTGATTGTACAAGATTCATAATTGCTCAGTGTCTATTTTTATGATCATGAGATGATCACAGTGATGAGCACCTATCATTTATTTTGATCACTGCTGTTATATGATCCTGTGCTTTCATCAAACATCATTTCATTAAAGAATCCCTCAGCAAATAGCTAAGACTCCCCAGTTCCAATTTGTCAGACGTCTGCATTCACATAACTGGATCTGATTAGGACTCAGTGTTACAAGACTAACAACCAGAACGTATCTGGGTGCTCTAAAAACTCTCAGCTGAGTCTTGTGCATGGGATTCAATTCAGTCAGCTTTAGACAGCTGCATCTGAGACAGTTACCATCAGCTGCTTACAGCTGATGGAGAGAAAGGCTATGATGCTTCTGACCACTCAACCATTGGGATGAGCTACGTGGTTCCTTTGAAGTGTGTCTTCACTTAATGACCACAGAAAAAGACTTGGGGTGATAGCTTGCCAAGTGTCTTCACTGTAAATTAACAGGAAAATGACCAATTAACTGCCATAACTAACCATTACTGAATTCATCACTAAGGCTGAGAAGTGATTTCCTTTAAAACTTCTTCTGTAGTTTTCTGTGAGGACACCAATAGGACTTTGCTGCCCTGACCATGCTCCACGAGGAGCCTCCACCCAGGGGCCCAGGAGCCTCGTCCCCAGTCCTTGCCCGAGCTCCGTCCCAGGCACATCTGCACCCATCTGTGCACTGCTGCAGGCACTTGCTGACTGGACTCCCTCAACTGACTTTGGATCTAACTCCCCACTTGGCCCTTCTGCACTGCACGGTCTGTAGCACACGCTGCCTGTCCCTGGAGCCAGTTCACTTGCCTTTTTGTGGCTCCTGTGACACAGACTCTTGCTGGGAAGGATGCTACCCCTACTAGCACTACTGCCTCCCCTGCATCCTGGCTTGTCGTCTTTTATGGAGCAGCCCCTCTCTTGCTGCTCTCTTGAGTCTTCAAGCCACAAGATTTCCTTCACTTCCCTCTGAAATGTCTGGATTTGGCAACTGGCAACAGATGCTGCTGTGCTTCTTCACGGGGGACAATGTCCAGCAGACACCACAGACCCCTGCCAATATTCCCTTTGTCCCTCGTACACCAGGACATGTCCCATGGGTTGTTTTCTGTTCTGTTCATTGGTGCTTGGCCAAACCTCTGCCCACAGCTGGAGGGAGTCAGCTGGACTGTCAGGTGCTCCAGGGGCAGCTAACCCTACAGGCAAAACTCAGGGCTTTTTTTCTTTATGCACAATTCTTTCTGTCCTCTGCTGGCTTTTGTTCCCTGTCTTTGAATGCAACTTTGAAGTCATCATTTATTCATAATAAATGGCAGGATTTATTATCCTATTTATTCATAATTACTATTTATTATATTTATAGTATTTATTATACTATTTATTAATAAGAAACACCAGCCTCACATCTGTATAGTCACTAATGACTTGTAAAAATTTATTTTTGCAAATAAATTGCCCACATTTCCTCACCTAGGAACATCACTCACCTCCTATCTACAGGACATTTGGGTTAAAATCATTTCTCTTTAGCTGGTTACCCTCTTCCTCCAAAGAAACAAACACACCTTTTCAGTATTTTCAGCATAAGTGTCTAAATTCCCCATGTATTTTTATGTTATATCTTTGTTCTGAATAGTGCTCTGAAGCACGCCAGCTCTTATTTAAATGACATGATTTGCAAATATTAATGCACTGTGGCCTCTTGCAGGCCATTAATACAGATGGTGATTGAGAGGAAAGAAGAAACAAAGGCTGCTAATGCTAAAATTGCTATGGAGAAAAACCAACCAACCAACCCACCCAAACACACACCAACAAACACAAAAGGCCAACAGCAACATGTTACTCAGGAAAAGCAGCATCACATGAGAAATTCCCCTCTTTATCACTGATGTTCTATTAACATCTTTTTTCTCCCCTCTCTCACATAGAAGCCTATCTGTGGGTGTTTCACACTTTCTGACAGCCTCCCGTGGTTCTGGTTTTCTCTCTCCTTTGAAAGGGAGCAGGTAAACTGGCAGGTGCCTCCCCTTCCTCAGCTCTGTATGAAATGGTGACCTCAGTGTTTCCACGGAAAGATTTTGGAAAGGTCATGACTTAAAAGGAACTGAAGTCCATGGCTTTGTCTGATGGTCAGGCACTCATGCCATAAAGCACAAGAGCCTGAAACCACACAGGCAGCTTAGATTCCCAACTAGCACTTCAGGTAACTGAGTAGTAACTCATCACTGAGCTGCCTTCATACTTTGCTCAGTTCTTGACTGCCCCTGTACACACCAAAGCTTCTAGGAACTGAGTTTACACCACAGAATGCATTCCAGGTATGCTCATGCCTGTGTGTAAGCATTCTTGACTGTCCACTGGACTAGAAATGCAAAAGCTTAAGAGAAGGTTTATTCATTTCTATTTATTTAGGGCACTGTGAGGTGTGATCCATCTTTACGTTTACTGTTTGCATTGCTTAGAAGCCAGGGCTCCTGTCTCACGTTCTAAAATTCTAACCTCATTAAGGGGCTGTTAAATGTTCTGGGGTAATGCTTCCCTGTTGAGAATCTCATGCTGAAATACCTATCTCCTTTTCTCTCTTCAACTTGCTGGCCTCCCCAAATTCTCTTTCAGGTGCCATCTTTGCTGTAGTCAACAGCAAGACTACAATTCACGTAGGCAGTGCAGGATGAGGTGTGCAAGAAAACCCTTCCCTCAGCTTTGTTCCAGCCTTGTTATGACATGCCTTAGCTTTACTGCTCAATGAGATTACTAACACTCCAGGCTTTAAAGGTTTAAACTGGAAACCCTTTCCACTCAGCAGGTGGATATGTTAATTTGAGTGGGTGCTCTGTAATTAGCACTGAAATTCCCTCCTGAACATTCTCCCCTGCACAATACGCCTCTTTTAGTCTCAGAATGTTTTTCTGTTCCAATGCTCCTTCTCCATGCTTGACTGCTGTGTGCCAGGGTAAATGATAACATTTGTATTTTTAGATATATAATTTGGAGCTATGAATTTTTGTCTTTGATAACAATGTTTACGTGCTGGTTGGAGTTTACTAGATGAACACAAAGAAAAAAGAGTTGGGTATAATTTTTTATTGATTACTTTAATAAGTGTAAGCATGGCACATTCAGTAATTGCTGAAATGAACTCAAGGTTAGAAAACATTTGCTGTAATATATAACAGATTTAAATTTAAATTAGCAGGACACATGTGAATCACTCATTCAAAGAAAACTATTTTTTCTTTATCTCAGAGATAGGTGTACTTATGGATAGAGAAACCAGTGAAAGAAATTACACTGGGACCTAGCAAACAAGATGAACTGTGAGGCACAGCGTGCCCACAAGAGGAAAAGCCTGAAGATGACTGTGCTTGAAGACTCCCTCCTGCCAAGCATCACAACAGTACAGCCTGTGTAATGCACTGGCACAGCTTTTCAAAGGCAGATAATGTTAGGATCGCTAATACCGAGGTAAGGAGTAAGGGTAAGGAGTATTTCAGTCAAGCTGTAGCTTGCAGATGAGAAAGAAATTCCCTCTGTATGTCCACCAGTGCACAGCTGGCCAGGGTGAGAAGAGATGAAGTGCATTATGAAAGACATCCAATACCCATAAGGAGTAGGGCACCAGAACATACTGATCTTGTCTAGCGTGGCTATTTTCCAGTACTGCTGAAAACTGAATAAGACTTCTAGTTCTTGCTTAAAAAAATGACCTAATTTTAATAGAAAGCAATGCTCCAAAAAAGAAAACCTCACAAAACCAGAGAGTTTGGTGCCTTGTTCAGAGGTAAAGCCAGTAAGCCAGTGTTGGATCTGGTTTATGTCATTCTTTAGTCATTCTGTAGTTTTAAAAATTATTATTATCTTTTGTTATTGGCTTTCCTCCAAACCCTAGGCTTCCTCCTGACCTCTTTATTCTTGTCAGTGTAATGAACTGGGTATTAATATAATTGAAATAGAAAAGAATTAGTTAACTCTGGCTAAAAAAAACCTATTGCTACATTCAGTACACTAAAAATTCTGTGTCCAAGGGAACTGGGATAAAAGATTTGAGTTTGGCTGAACCATTCAGTTTTACTCTAGATCTAAACCCTTCCAGATGTCTAAAGATATCCCAACTGTTTTGTTTAGTCCTGTCTCTACCAGATAGCATTAATTATTTAGCTACCCTAAAATACAATTAGTATTTTCCTTTTTGTTACTATAATCGTTCAAATACAACTAGGTAAGAATTTTGTTTCATTGCTTGACCCACCAGCAAATCTGAAACTACCCTTACTGAGAGTTAACACAGGAGGCCACTGACTTCACTTGAACTTACTAAAGGTTTTCACTCTTTCTGGTTGTAATCTATGGATCTGGCTTTAGCCCAGTCTCTGAAAAGAAGTCAGTCAGGAATTGTGGTTACTGTTTACAATGCTTTTACACCAAGGTTTATGTCAGGCACGCACAGGAAAAAGTAAATCAATGCATGAACTCCTCCTTTTTCTTCTTCTGGACTTCTTAACTGAAGGATGGGATAGTCCCTCCAAAAATGTGATTGTCAAACTGCAGGCAAGTAAGTAAGAAAGATTACCTTGGAGACAATTTGCATCCACGTTGCAGGTAGGCATTGAGTGTCCCAGTTGCTGCTAGCAATAGTCCGAGGTACGGAGGGGATGGCTTCATAGGTCTTGAGGAAAATTCTGGGTGGAACTGAACTCCCACAAAATATGGGTGATCTACAGGACAAGATGTCAAAGTAAACTGTTAAGATGTAGAAAAAAGATGGTAGAACAACTAGGAAAATGATGAAAAAAGGTTTATTGAAGATTTGACACCGGAGTCCAGAAGCCAGATCTGCATGTGTGAATTGAAGAGCAAGGCAGCAGGAACCTTAACTATTCCCCCAGAAAGTAACTGTCAGCAGAGGCAGAAGGTTAGTAAGGCAAAGTAAAGAAAAATCATCTTGTGATTCAACCTTACCATGCCCAACAATGTAATTAAAAGCTGAACAATCAACTTGTACCAACACGTAACTAGGCAGGGGGGAACAAGCATAATGTCTGCATTTATCCTGCTGTTTTCATTTTATTTTGGACTCGATGACCTCCAGAGGTCCCTTCCAACCCCTGTCATTCTACAATTCCACGATTTCTTATGGTGCTGCTCATTCCTGCTGTTTGGCCTGTGTGATTAGTCATGATAGAATCCTATCCTTCAGCTCTGCCTGCTAAGCTGGATGAGCCACAGCGCTTGATCTTCTCTTAAATCTACAGGTCTCTCTTTTCCAATCAAAGCACCTCTTTGCTACCACCCAGTTACCCTTCTGTCTTCTTTGAAAGAATAAGGAAGGAAAAATGGTTTTGTACTTTTTCAGCTAACCTTAATCACTTTTAGTGCCAGGACACTAGGCAAAATTAACCCCAGATCTAAATTCCAGACATTCAAGGAATTTTTCTGCAGTACAGAATAAGTGATAACAAGAGAGCTGGGTTTTTCTCCAAAGAAGAACTTGATGATCCAATGTACTGCTCTTCTCTCTGCTGCTATGCCTTAAAGAGAACCTGGATCCTCAATTTATCCCATAACTTCTTTCTCTCTAGCATGTAATTGAGCTCTTTAAAGCTGTAAAACAAGACAGTGGCAAAGCATAAAATAATTCCTGTGAGGATATTTTGCTTAAAAGCTTTTCATATGCTATCAGGTGCACTGTTATTTCTGTGCTTCTGCTCCAACCCACCCTCCTCCCTATGATGATTGTTTTTCTTTAGAAATCAGAGTCTCCTTGCAGACCACTGTGCAGTAATTCCAGGTTTTACTGATGCTTTTGTTCTTTTCACAGTTCTACCTGATTTATTTCACGATGCTCTCTCTAATTTCTTTCATGCAGGGCAGACAAAATAGCCTCCCAACATCATCATGAGTAACAGGTAATATATCAGGAACAAACTAAGCGAAGGACACCATGACAATTAGGAGTTTATGAATTCACATTTACCCTCTCGGGTGACTCTCTACAGTGCAGGTGCTTGACATTTTAAGTAGGTGTCTGTATTCAAATTCTGGTTCAAAATTAGGGCACTGATCTTCAACACAGCATGTGGTATATAAAAGGAGTTCTCAGGAGCATCATGTCACAAGCAGCACTCCACAGGATGATAATGGATTCCTAGGATGGATTTCTGTTTCTGTGCATGGAGTTTACCTGAACCAATGGCAATTAGGGGCCACATAAGAAAAACCAAAGATCTTGTGGGATAGCCTGCATCTTCTGGTGTTGGAGACTCATCTAGCCACAGTGACCTAACAGCAAGGAGTTAATCAAATAATCAAGCAAAATCAAACAGATTGTTTCTAAGAGCCACTCTCTGTAGTATTCAACAAACCTCTGCAGTATAGCTCCTTTTTAATTCAGAAGATACTAGAAAAGACATGAAATCTTACTTGGTAAAGTAGTCCAAATCTACCAGAATTCCCTAGAATCAAATTCTCTTCTATCTGAATCACTTCTGTGAAAGAAAGCAGCTTTCTTTCTTTTTGATTTTCAAACCTTTTTCTATGAATCTAAACAGAGGGTAACTGAAGGAGACACAAGCTGATTGGAAGGCACCTTGGGAGGTCTCTAGTTCTATCTCCTGGTCAAAGCAGGGTCAAGTTCAAAGTTGAATCAAGTTGCCAAGGGCTTTGTCCAGTGGTTTTGAAGGCCCCTATCTTCAAGGATGGAAATTTCACAGCCTCTCTAGCTAATACATTCCAGTGATGTTTAATACTTTGCCTACATTGCTTATATACATATTTCATATACTCAGTCAAACTGAACATATAGTAGTTATTGGGATGTGACTTAAGAGTATTTGAGGGTGCTTAGGGAGCAGGCCAATGTCATTGTGAAGCTGGTTTTTATGTTTAAGATGCCAAAGCAATCATAAAAGGTCCCTGATGACTGGAAAAATGCAGTAACCATGCCCTTCTGCAAGACAGACAGAAAGAAGGACCCAAGGAACTATAGGAGGGTCAGCCTAACCTAAATTTATGGCAAGATTACAAAACAACTCCTCCTCCAAGGCATTTCCAAACACATGAAGGACAGGGAGACAATTCAGGACAACAATCTTCAAAAGAAGCAGTCTTTGGATGCAGGGAGAGCAGGAGACTTCCTTTATCCTGACATTAGCACAGCTTTCATACGGTTTCTCATCATCCAAGTTGGAAGTTATGAACTATGGGCAGACTACAAAGTGTGTTAAAAAACAGCTGGACTGCTGGGTTCAAAGAGTAGTGCTGAGTGGTTTGAAGTCCAACCAATATCATACTTGGAGATACTCAAAACTCGACTGACACAGCTCTCAAAAGCATGATCTATATTTGAAGACAGCCCTGTGTTGAAGCAGAGGTTTGGACTAGATGACTCCTCAATTAGTCCATGATTCTACAGAGCCAAATCCCACTGAACTAGAATGACAACCCTTTGGAAAATGAGCATGTCTGATCCTGATAATCAAATATACACACAATCCTAGAGAAGTGTAAGACTTCCCCTTAGACCCTCTGAATCTTCACCCACTGAAATATACAGGTGGAGTCAGCAGTATCCCCTAACATCATCTTGGATGCTATGACAGCTAAATATTGTGTCTACATGCCATTTAGCAACCTACAGTTTACGTGGTTTTAAGAGATGCAGAAAGTACTCCAGACAAGTAAGACACTCACTCTCCAGTTCAATGATTTCCATTCTGTTCCCTTCTGTATCTTGTCCAACAAATTTCAAACCTTTCTCTTCAAAGCAGTGAGTCAATTCTGGGTTCACCTGAAATATGGAAAGTAGCAATAATTGTGGGTCTATTTTTTGGTTTAACAAGCAGTAGTAGTTAACTGTAATGTTTTTAGGATGGGTACAGGAATGAAAAGGACTCTTGCTTTCTTGTTTGAACAACTCTCAGGTATAAGTTTGTTAAAAGTAGGAGTGCTTTATTTAATAAAGAGATCAATCAGTAATTTTAAAACTTTAAAATCTCTGCTTGCTGTCCTCCTGATTCTGAGCAGCTTGCATTCCTTTGCTTTTTAAACAGCCCACTAGAGCAGGTGTAAAGACTGACCTCTTCTTTGAACACTGCATTTCAGTGGTTATGACATAAGCTGTGGCTCAGCTCCTCCAAACTGAAATGCTCTGCAGTGACCTGTTCCATCTCCTTGGTGATGTTCTAACCACTCAGTTAATATTCAAACTCTGAGCACCTTTACCACCATCATCAACTTAACGTTGTCTGCATCAGTTTGCAGCACACACACATCCCATAGCTCAGGGATGTAGTCAGGTCCCTTCTGAACTATGTCAAAGATAACTCTGGGAGTCCAGCTCTTGCCCATCTCCTTGACTGACAGTATTTTGAATGTACACAGGCAGATTTGCTCAGATGTTCTCAAAGGAGACCTATATAAGGGGCCTATAGAGCTGGATGGTAGGAAGCCAGTGATCTGGATTAGCTTCCGAGCTGTAGATGCCTGAAGTCAGCCTAAATTTAGGCTATGGAAGAATGGGCACTACCTGAACATAACCCAAGCCTTTAAATAAGCCAAAATCAGCCAAGGTGTAATGCATTTAAGGATTATCAGGCTTTGAACTACTTCACAGAAAGTCAAGTAAGGTAATCTCTGACATCACTCCTTAAGACCATCGTCTTAAAACACTTCATCTTCTCTACCACAAGAAGAGTAGACCATTGAAAAGCTGGAAGAACACCTATGCAATACCGTGTCTAGTTTCAGGCCCTTGGTACAAGAAAGAGATTGAGAAAATGTTGTGAATCCTTAAGAGGTCCAACCAGGATGGTTAGGGGGCTGGGCCACATACAACACAGGAGGAGAAACTGGATGAGCTGGATCTGTTCAGCCTGGAGAAAAGGCAGCAAAGAGAGAATCTCATTGCTGACTTCAGGTATCTAATGGGATGGTATGAAGAAGACTGAGGCAAACTCAGGTCAGAGATGCACAGCACAAGACTGAGAAACAAAAGACAAGCTTCAAGGAAATGTCCTAATAGATATAAGGGAAAAAGGGGTTCACAATGAAGCGGTTATGTATTGGAACAGCTTGTCAAAAGATGTGGAATCTCGCTCTTCAGAGAGATTCAAAACTAGAAGGGACAAACTCCTGAGCAGCCTGATCTAATTTTGAAGTTGGCTAAGCTCCAAACAGGGAGTTGGACCAAAAGACTTAAAGAGGTTGCTTTTGACATGAATTATACTATCTAACCATTACTAAATTTTGTGTTATGTTTATGTAAGAAAACTCCTGTTGCTTTTAAGGAGAACTGTGCCTACCAAGAGAAACACGATTTGCTTAAGGTTTAACTTTTAAGTAGGAGGTACATTAGCAGTGCTCACCTCGTATCGATGCCTGTGTCGCTCCTCTACAAAGGTTTCATCACCATAAAGTTTCTCTGAATATGCAACAAAAAAAGAAATTAATGATATGGTGTTACTTTACAAGAAGCAGTTGTAACAACTCTTAATTTAAATCTCAATAACATTTCACATGTAAAGCATAACAGGACACTATTCATCTCCCTCTGGCTTTCCTCTTTGCTGAGTGACAACTAGTTCCTTTTAATTTACTGTTACCCAGGTTTATTCAGGATTCACATTCAACATTCCTTGACCAGAAATAGGTAGTAGTAGACTAGAGTCTGAAGGCCACACATAAACTAATTAAAACTGTAAAGCCCAAAATGAAATAAAAAAGGTTTGAGTGAAGAAGCAACACAAAATCCTTTGGGTTTTTACAAGTTGTATGCAGAAGGTGCAGTGAAGGTGGCCTTGTAGCAGCATCTGTTCCATTTTAATAGATTATGCCTGGCAGCTGGTGTAACACCTCCAATGGCAAACAGAAAATACTGCTTTTCTCTCTTGTCCTGATCTCATTACCCTGCAGTCCTCTGAGCCTAATCTGGAACACTCTACATTCCAAAGCAACACAGAGTAAGTCGGAGGTATGCAGTCAGAGGTAAAGCTTTGCTCTCAATTTACCCTACTGTCATTAGGACACTATCTCAGAGGTTGGTGTAAGAACTCCACAGCTGAGATCTCCAAATACTGCAATGTCACAAAAAGGGGTGTATGTGTTAAATTTAAGGAACCACCTTTTGAAAACCATTATTTCCATTCAAGTTGTAAAGCCTTAGAAACAGGAATCAGACTTCCTGAGTAAACCAACAGAAATTTCTATGAGTCTTTGATAAATATGGTCATCTAAACAACTCATACTACTGATCAGGAGTTACAACATATGTCAATTCTTGTTCACTATTCCAAGAAGTGTTTGAGCCACAGAACAATTTGTACATTGTGATCTGCTTATCTATAGCACATCTAGGCAAAGTATGACCCAGATCAGTCAGATCCCTAGCTTGGGCAATCTCTAGAAAAACAGATTTTTCATTGAATGTGCATGTGTATTACACTTTGGTCTCCTGCTGAAGTAGATGTTGTTTTCTAAAAGCTCAGAAGGATACATTCCCCAAGTTCAACATAGCTAAATATACTAATGGCTAAAATCAATGTCAGGGGCAGGGAAAATAAGAAATATTCCCTTCTTTTTCTTGATGGACAAGAAAAGAAACCAGTTTTTACATATCTGCAGCACCACTTATATCACTACTGTGTAACAGGCTGATTAGTAAGAGACAAGTCTTACTGCAATTTCAAAATATAGAGAGAGATCAATCCAATCATTTGGTTTATATTCGAGTTGCTTTTAATTTGCCTTTTGAAGCATCCTGTTACAGCAAATAATTTTCCATTCTTTCTACAAATACTTCATTTTTCCAAAGGAAACCTGTTTCCAGTGCTGGGCTAAGCCCAGGGCAAGTGCTGGATCAGAGACTGGAGTTAAGCAGGGCCTGGCTAGGATCAGGATACAAACTCACAACCATCTTCAAGACAAGGCTGAGGTGTACTGGCAACTCAGTGACCAGCAGTGTTAAGGTCTGGCAAAAGGATAATGGGTGGGAGCCTGGGTTAGTTCTTTAGGGGGAAACCAAGAAGCTCTGGTTCACTTATCAACTCATAAAGAAAACAGGAAGAAAACTCTGATCTTCCCATGAAAATAATCAACTATTCCAGTTATCTCAACTGTCTCCTCATTGTTTATTTAAAGCACTGGACTCTAACTGACTTCTTCACTGGGAATTCCTGCTATCTCTCATTTCTTCCTTTTCATTCCGACCCTGGGTAAATTCCCATGGGAACAGGATTGGAGGGAACGACCCTGGGCAAGCTGTCACCCAGCTGCTTGCTTGAGGTGGTAGTCCTTCAACAAGATGCACTTTGGGATTTTTCCTTTGCCATGGTACAGAGCTCCTATCCAAAAGGCAAGTCATAAGAGCAGAAAAGTAACTTACTTAAAACAGAATTCTGTGCTTTGAAAACAGTCCTCCTCTTCCCCAGTCTCATCGTTCCACCCATATCCCCAGGATTGTGTTCTGGCATGTCAATAACCTGACGAGAAAAACTGCTTAAATACTGCTTCATCCAACAGCAAAACCAAAAAAAAAATGCAACAATTGTCTAACAGCTTGCAGAGGTTTATAAATGGTAACATTTATTGCTCCTCCAAGCTTTCCCAGTTAGGACTTCTCTGTTTTTTCTCATGTTCTGTTCTCAGGATTGGGACTGTAACAGACTGAGGATGTTAACTGACTGGTGTGGGAGTTTTTCATTGAACGTTAAGATCAACAAAAGCAATTTATTCACTCTGTAGTTTAATTTTTTGTGGTAGACAATAACTTTCTTTTATAAAACACAGCAAAATGTTTGCAGTAGGATAATTCTACAACAGCTGTTCCTAGTGCTGCAAGAGTACATAGATTTAAAATAATAAAATAAAATAAAGATCAATTCATAGATGAAAAATTTCACCAAGTGATAAAGACACTGTCTTGGAAGAAGCAAGTCCCTGAACCACACAGTGATAGAGGCTGAAAGATTATTCTGGATGGATGAATACCCCTGTATGCTTCTTCTTCTGTCCTCTCACACAATTTTCTTTCTTATAGTAAGAGGCAGACACAGCCCAAATCTTCTGTTTTGGGAAGTGGGGAGAAAAATGAAACGAGGGCACCTGGAACAAGACTATAATTTAATGTTGTAAACCCAGAGAACTAAAGGAGGTGACTCTAACATGTGCATGCTATTTCAGTTTATATCTGTAACTAAATAATCATGGGGAAAACAGAAGAACATCCCCCCTTATTGACCTTTGCTAAGGTTTTTATCAGATTGCCTAAGAATCCACAAAATATTAGGTTGTCTTTTATGAGAATACGTTGTTTAACACAACATTTAAAGAAGAGAACATAGAAATTCGGGTTTTGAGGACTGACAGAGATGGATCAGATGACTGCTATGGGGGTCAAGTGGAATCCAAGATTGTGGGATTCAGGGGATGTGAGAAACAACTACAGTTTTGCTCAGTTTGAAAACTCCTGCTGGGTCTCACCATCGTGTCTGTCTCGGAGAGGTGCAACAGCTGAAAACTGTACAAACACATGAGCTGAAACTATTTAGATACACACAGTTGGTGAAGAATGGAACTGACAAAGAAAGGTTCGAAAAGAATACAAATATTCACACAGAGGTAATCTGGAATTGGATTTTTATTAACCTTAATTTGCCCTCTGAGAGTAATGAAAACCATTTCTGAAGATCCAGTACATGAAGTTACTCGATTCAGAAGGGACAGGGGAAAGTGCTTAGCCTTTGGCTTATGCCAACACATTTCAGTTGTGCAATTATCTCCCCATAACCTCCTACCTTCAAATGCTATTTAGAAGCTGTATACTCATTACAAAATGTCACGGGCAGAAGTTGTGATCAAACCACTGGATATTACAAATCCTCTATTATGTCTCAAATCGTGCAGCACCTTCAGCTAAAAAACCCCCACAAACTACAAAAATAATGATTAAAAAAATCATTCATCGAATCCTTATTAAAGAAATATGAGATTGTCTGCTTTTTTTTTTATTTCCACCCATTTACTTCTGCTTTTTTCCTCAAGCAGTGGCCACAGAAAACCACAGGACATCACAAGAATGTATGCAGCAGGCTGCGTGCATACGTCGAACACTGCGCATGAAGTGGTAATAGGCAACCAGCTTGTACTCCAAGTATATGATTCTCTTCCAATTACAAAGAAAAATAAATCACTTTAACAGCTCTTTAACAAAAATTTGCTTTGTTTGTCTGGGTTTTCTTAAGTTTGGAGGCTGAAGTAAAGATCAGACATGCCTTCATTCTGAGGAAGCGTAGCAAGCACCTGGGTACCGTCCACTAACCACAGCTTTGGATTTTTCCTCCAATAAACTTTGGGTGGGATGTTTCAGTCTAACTTTCCTACCTGAATCACGGTAATGCCCAGGTGTCTGGGGTACCCCCAGACCTCCTCCACTCCACCCCCCCAAACCAGACTGCACTATTTTCACCCTTTAGTATGTGCTGCCCTGAGATAGTTTATCCGCACATCTCGAGCACAGTGCCCTAAGTAGAAGGAAGCATGAGGATACAATGAGTTGGATGCTAATTCTTGATGGACATGGCTCAGCTTCTAAACTCCTCAATTACTCCTCAGGGACACATATCCAGAAGTGGATCCAACCTTTAAAACTTTCACTGATATCTGCTAAATCATAATTGAAGAGTCTTTAAAGACACACTGCACAATACAGCTGTTTAATCTTCTACCCATGGCACATTTTCTTCCAATAGCTTTGAGTTTCAACCAAGCAGCTTACCCCGTGTGTTCATGCTTTGTTATCGATACAGGCGTTCTAAACCATCAATCTTTCCCAAGATTTTTAGGTTTATGATAGTAAGAAAATACAGAAGGCTTGCAATATTAATTTCTCTAGTCAGGTGAGGAAAGGAGTTAGTTAGGAAGCAACACCTCAGAGCTACTCTGACTCAATCTTCCTTTTTGATATGCTTTGTGCCTCTGATCTTCAGCAGCTATCACAGCACAACTCTCAATGTTTATATCTTACAGGAGTTTCTCTGCTACAAAGTCTGTACCAGAAGCTTTCAAAAGCAAAGTGGCACCGCTGCCCTACAGCCCAAGCAGACTAACAAGCATCAGAAAAGCAACTCAGAGTATGGGAAATTTAGCCATATTTTACAGAATTTATTTGATCAGATAAAAGACTAACCTTCAAGTGGTGGTTATTTTTAACAACTATGCAACTGAATGGATTCTTCAAAGAGCTTACACTCCCTGCCACGGAATAAATTGGCTCTTACTATGCATTAGCTCTTTGAAGAGTGGGGAACAGCGTAGAACAACAGGCACCACAAGCAGCAAAAAAAGCATCGGAGTAGGGAGGGTGCAAGAAGAGGTAAGATATTAATTAGGTCTTCCTTACCCGAGTCTCTGAAAACTGCCAGCACTACAAGGATTTTACAGAGCTCCTGCATTACACACGGGACAGCCAACGTGCAATAAATAACGAATGACTTGGACCTAACACAAAGCACATTCTATATAAACCCCCCAGTGTGATGGGTATAAATGGTGCTACTGATGAATAATGACTAACTACCCATGAACTGAAATCTTCTTTCAGAAATCTCCTGCTTGGATTGTTTCATTGTTGTTGGGAAATATATAAAAGCTAATGAGAAACCCTCTCAAGCCCAGACGGTCAACACAGAGCGACCAAGATCCTGAAAACCCTGCACCTACCATTTAATTATCACCCAAGGATCATTAAGTTTCCTCTCTGTTTTGCCTCATGTCCTGCAATGCCATTTTGAGAACTCTATCTACCGTGGTTACCTTGGGGGGTGGGATTGTGTGTGTGTGTGGTGGGGTTTTTGGGGGGGGTTTTTTGTTTTTCTTTTTTACTCTGCCCTTGTCTGGTGAGCAAACGATTTGTCACTGCTCCAATAAATCACTATACGTGTAAGCACTGATCAAAGCATTGACCCTAACAATTAACTGAACACTAAAAAGAGCCTCTGAGACACTCAGCACACAAGAGATGTGAAGTTGGAAAGCTGGCAGGAGCAGGGAATACAGTGACAGGTACCTATGAATATTCATCCCTGCTGAACAAAGCCAGGAAAGAGTAACTCAGCAACACCAACTGACAAGGGCTTAACTTGATCTAGAGGAACCCTTTCTTTTACTGACTCTTCCATAAGTCCTGTGTAAACAGACCCAGCCCCCTACAAATGGGATGTTTCTACTACAATTTCAGAAGCAATAGTACAGACATTTTAAAGAAAAAATGACAATTACAGCTGAACAGTTTTAGTTACAACACTAAAAGTGGTACTGACAGCTTCCGACTTGGCAAGCCAACCCGAAAGATGCTCCATCCCCATTCATTCAAAACCAGGTTTTTCACCTTTTCAAATACTGAAAGAAGGTGCAAGGATGATGTTATCTACCAGAATCCCCTACCCTCCTGTCCCCCCAGGGATATCCCAGTTCCAAGCAAACCTCATCATTACCCATCGACCTAAACCACTCGGCTCTCCAGGATGGAACTTGTCATAAAGCCACTTGCAGATTTCAGACTACTCAGTGCTCCTTTACTCTGCATGAAGTAACGTTTGTTTTCAAAAAGATGACCACCCCCACGCGTAAGACCAAAGCAGAAATCATCAACAGCTGATTCCTGCAGATACACAGTGACTCCAGTAACCAGCTTCAAAAATCCCATCCTGTACCCTTCACTAGACTACAGCAGAGTATCCAAATATTTCAACGAGCATCCGGTTAAACTTCTTCAACCCTTAAAATCCTGTAGCATGTTACTGTCAAACGTTCCTCCTTTGGGCAATTTTCCTTTTCCAGAGATTTGTTGTTTTCTATTTTAGAACTAAGTAATCTTAGACTAGTTAATTAAAGACTGAAAACTCTCTAAGAAGGATTCTGCCTGAATAAGCAGAAATTGTGGTACAGAATATTTTGTAACATTTCCTTTAGAAAAAGTCATAAAGGGTGTAACTTCTTTCTCAAACAGTGCTTACTCACTCATAAGCATAGTGCAGTCAACTGAGAAATGTCATGGAGATGCTGATATGCAAAGCCCATACAGATATTGCTTAACAGCATTTTAGAACTATTAGCATTCTATTTATTCCAACCGCATGTCCCAGAGTCAGCTGAAAGACTTAATGAAGCAGAAATGCAGACTGTTAGTGTTAGCAAAAAGAGCAGGGCGAGACAGTGCTGGCTATAGAAATGCAGTTGTGCCACTCCAGGAAGTGCAGGATTTACCACAGACTTTAATAGCTAAAAGGAAGTGGAAGAACATTCTCAGGCTTTGGACTGGTTCGTCTCACATTACAATTAATGAACAAATACTCATTAATTTCACTTCAGAAAGATCAGCACATCTGTAGATAGGAGAAATCCTTCCTACCACATACATCTATTAAAAAAAGATCAGAACTCTGTCGCTGCCTTTGAGGTCAACTTCTCCAACTGAAATTGCTTGTAGATGGAATTTTGCCCTTACCAATTCACTTTAATCCACAGGAGGTGTCTCAGAAGCAGGGAGGCATAAAGCAGGGCTGCGTCTCTCAGCCTTCTACAGCAGAGGAAAAAGCCTAGAGAAGGGGACAGAGCCTGGTGTGCTCTTCATCCAACACCCCAGCCGCAAAGATGAGACAGGGATAATCAAACACAGCCTGAGATGGTTTAAACAGCTCTACGCTTGACTCAGAGAAATATTTTATCCTGCAGGCAACTGCCACAGAAGACTCAGCCACAGCCAAGCCCCCCTAGCTAAGCTATGCAAAGTAGTCAAAGAGATGTGAGATTTTCCTTAGTGAAGACAAAGCACAGCAGGTGTTTTACCCTCCAAACTGTCCACTGTGTTCTGTGCTTCCTCTTATGACACACGAGCAAGCAGCTGTTAAACTCTTTTTTTCATTCATTAACAAGGTAGCATTAGTTAGAATCACTTCATTAGCAGTTATCGCTGCCTTCAGCAAGCAAGGCAGAAGGAAAATTGCTTACTTCATGTGCTCACTACTCCAGACCTTCACTAAGGAGAATTTCTAGTACCAGTTTCCAGGCAATGCTCAGTACCATGACCTGCACTATCCTATTTCTTGAACAAACCCCATTCATCTGCCATAAAAACCAATGTCCTCGTTGGGAAGATGAGGAGAACTAGCAACTGTGTTCCATCTCATTTCCCTAACTTAATCAGACCACTTCCAAACTCGCGAGGAAGTAAAACTGCCTGAATTCCAACCACTGATCCTTCTCACAGGATAGTGTCACCAGCCATCCTGACACCTGTTTGTTCTCCAGAACAAAAAACCCCAAACCCTGCAAAACCACACAGAACAACCAGCTCATGCCAACCACTGTAGCCTTTAATTGAAGCACTTTGTTCTGATGAGCAAGTCTATTTTCTTTTAAACTCCTCTTTTACATTTAAGCTGCGACTTTGTAGACATGAAGATAGATATAGATAATGAAGAAATGTAGATAATGAAGGCTAGAGGAGTTCTCAGACTAATTTCCAGTACTGTAATGGTTCTTCCTACCTTCCATCCCCTTCTTTTCCTTTGCCTTTTGAAATGGCATCTCACAAAGAATCCCGACGAGGAACAGCGCTGTGCAAGCTGAAGGAACTGTTCTTGGAAGGCAAGCAGGATCACTTTTACTGTTTAAACACAGATTCCTATCTACTACACAGACATCCTGGAATATTTTATATGCATCTTTGTATTGCTCTCCTTCTGCCTCTTTGGAAGCTTCTGGTGGGTTTAACTCCCGTTTAAATGTCACGTCAGTTCCTTCAACTCTACTACCCAGTAACACTCTGTTCTCCATAACAAAATAATACCAAATGAAAGGACCTGTAGAAATGAAGTTGGTCACCCCATCACTCAGTGGTACTCCCATTTAATTTAGTAACTTGAAACACTCTAGTAATGATAATGTGGACTAAAAGCAGAACAGACATGCTACAACAGAGAATTTCTAGGCAGAAAGCCTCTGGCACAATTACTGGGATTTTTACTACTACTACTTGTCTACCATGGCATGCCCAAGACTGTGACCCACCTGGTCTTTCATGTCTGGAACTTCTCCTAAACTACAGAGAACAAGCTGAATGCTGGATATCTCATCAGGCACACTGAATGGGCATCTAGGCCACTGGAAATCTCTCTGGAAGCTTTCCTTCCCCTGTGAAGCCAGGTGAGTCATCATCCTCTCTCCCACACACACGATAACATTTCTCATTCCAGCTGGAGAACTGGAAGAACTAAAGCAAATGCTGGCTATCATATAATGGTAATCAAAGCATTGACTTTTAATTCTAGGATTTCCTAAGAATACTGTAAACTGCATTAGAAAAAACAACCAAACAAAAACCAGCATAAGGAGATAACTGCAGTGATACAACTTTAGCCAGTTACATGGCAAAAATCCACCTTGGCATTTCCATCTATCAAAACCCAGTAAACATCAGCTTCAGCAAACCAAAAGGCATGATATATATTAATATCATAGCAGAGATTAATTACCCTAATTACCTCTGCCAGCCATTTCAGGAATGTTTTGAGTCACATGCTTTGCATTACATTTAACAGTATCCTGCTTCCACTCAGAGAAGCTTTGGCTGACCAAAGATCATCTTGCCTAGAAGAATCTGAATTCTGGCAGATTTCTGACCTACGATCCAAAACTTTATTATGTCAAGCAGAAACTGCAATGTCTTCCTTCTGAGCAGGATCCTTCCCACCTTTGTCTGTTCTGCCTTCTCTAAAAACATGATAATCACTGTCCAGACCCTGATTTAATTCTGCACTCTTTGTGATTCTCCTCCTAGCACACTTAACTCCATTCCTTTCTGTAACAAATTACAAGAGTTCTCTGGAATTTGCTTTCCTGTTGTGTTTACGCAGGTTACAGGGGTCAAGTTCGGACTGTGTTTAAAAAGCCAAGTGGGCTTGACCACCTACATTGGCAGAGCTCAAATGTTTATCACTAGGAAGCCTGGATTCAACCGCAAGGTCCAGAGTTAGAATGACAACACAGACATAGCTGTGCAGCTCGTTTGCTAATGGACCACAAAACCACAACTGCAGAAAGGCCAGAGAGGAGGAAAAATGGATCTTCAGATTATTTCTTAGCCACAAGACAGGGAAAGCATAGAGGAAATATTTTACCAATATAGTTTCTAAGAAAGTAACATCTATAGAATAATGTCACCCACCTATTACCACAAATTAAGCAGGCATTTAATTAGCATGACATCAAATGAACACACCCAGCGTAATTCAGACATCCTCTGTGAAAAGTGTAGGTGGCCAGGTACAGATCCATCAAGAGATAATGCCCTGATCCTCTCAAATGCTACAAGTGTTTACCAAGCAAGACATTGCCCCACAGCAGAGGTTCTCAGCCGTGTCACCGACCAGCACAGGACACATCCACACAACACGCAGCCAGCTCTCATACAAAGCAACACACAACAGCTACCACCTCGCAGGGGCAAAAGAATCGGTTACTTCGTGGTGCTCACAGAAAAACAGCTTCTATCCTTCGCGTGCACCTCAATAGTTTCTGTCTCCAACGACAGAACGAAGAGTCAGAGAGCACGAGAAACTATTTTTAGCACAGGTCTGCAGTGAATCGCTGTGGAATTCCAGTGCACGTGTAGTTCTGTTGGTCAGTGCCCAACTTCAGAGCATGGGGTATCTTATCACCACATACAGGTCGATGGTGGGAGGTTAATAAAGACACAATTAAGAAAACAGAAAACTTATTAATAAAAAAGTCTTCCTTTTGGGGGAACCTTTGTATTAATTCTTCTACCTCATTTCCAACAGATAATTCTAGGTAATTATTTAGGATACTTTAGATTATGAACTTTATAGAGAGGAGAATATTTATTAAAAAGAAAACTTTGGGTTCTAGTTTTTCTTTATTTTTAATTAAAAATTACATAGGTTCAGAACATAATGAACAGACCACTCCCATCCTCCAGTGCAACTACTCAACTGGTTTAAGGTTTTTCTTGCCCATGCCCTCTTAGCCCCACTTTCCATTTCCAGTCCTCACTCCTGGATGTCTCCAATGCTGTTACAAAAAGGGTGGAAGTCCTCAGCTCCTGCACAAACCTTTCCTTTGCAGGTGTCAAGCCACTCTACAAAGGCATTACCTCCATTTGGCACGAGGTAAAAAAGGCAGATTAAGCAATTTGTTTAACGTAGCAAAACTAGGACTTCTGTGACACCTAATCTTGTTCCTACACGTTAGAAACAAAGCAGCTAGCAAGAGAGAAACTCACATTCCCAGAGAAGCTTCTAACAAGGCCAGTGTCTTAATGTAACTTGCTCAGTTTTCTAGGCAGGAGATGGCATTCATAATACCAGAGGTGATTTCAGGTAGTTTTCAACATAGGAATTGCAGTATACAGGTAATCTATTTTAGGTTTCCTAATTTTATAATTATTTTTTTAATACATAATTTCTGAAAGCTTGTTTGCATCAGTGTTTTTTGGGGGGACCGGAGGGGTGGAGGAGGTGTTTTAGAGGCATTATATTCAGCAATATAATTGTGTTTTTAAGGGCTCTGGACAACCCCCATCCATATTTAGTCTATTTCATTGATCAGTGTTGCATTTTTAACTTGGCAGCTGGACAACTGTGAGGATTTAGTTTATCACAGCGCTTCCAAGTTCCACATTCCAGCCAGTGAATCACATCAAAACGTGTAGCAGCCTGAAATCCTCATCTAAGCCCCAGGGCAAGCAGTGCTGTTCTGCCCTAACAGGTGCAACCTGCTTGCAGAAAACGGTTTTCTGAAATGCCCTTCCACATCCACACTTACACACATATATATACACATCCATACTTACACATATGATGACATATAGTCAGCACTATGTAAGTACAACTCCTGGAGCACCCATAGTTCCTACAAAGGGACACATTATTCAAATATATTCAAGGCTTGGGCATACACCCCTCCATAAAATACATCTCTGCTCATTAAATCAGACACTGACAGAATTCACCTACGTCCACTTCATGTAGAGAATTGTTTTGTACAAAGCACGAATGTCCCTACTTGATTTGCAATTAGTTACAGAAAATTCCTTAGGTGAGCACTGGAAAGGTCAAAGACTTTCTGAAAATGTAGCATGAAATTCTATTTAGAAAAATCCTTGTTATGAAGAAAGGGAAAAAGTGTGAGGTTATTAACAGCAAGGAGGAATACTCCATGCAAAGTAGATCTATGTCCAAATGAAGATAAAGAAAATACTTTTAAGTTAAATATATAAATACTAAAGCATCATTCCCCACCCCCAAATATTCAGGAAGTAATTTGTCAAACGTTTCAATAACTAATAGTGAATTATTTTAATTCATTCTCATTTAAGGAGAAAAATCTGGCATTGCAAAGCTAATCAATAAGATTAAAAGATAAAAAAAAAACTCAAAGAAGCAATAACCATGGCATTAAAAAAAAAAATATATCAAAAAAAATTTCAGCATTTTGCTTGTGTGCATTGTCAGGCAGTTTGAAAGACATTCCCAAGGTAAAAACCTGCTTTATGGGAAGCTCTGATGTGCCCGTATCAAACTGTTAAAAGGAGTGGTTACAAACCTGACAACAGACACAAAGAAATCCCTGGAAAGGGATGGTGCTCACTGCTGAAGCAACTGAAGGGTGGAACAGCTGATCTGGTACCCCTGGTAAATAACACAAAAGACTCTGAAGTTGCAAATGCTGCAGAGGAGATGCAGAGACCTATGGTCTGACACACTCCTGCTTGTGCCAAGCAAGCGAGCAGAACCTTCAGGGAAGGGCACAGCGTGGGACACTGCCAGCAAAGGCTGTGTCAAGGGAGGCTGGCTGGCTGTCACCTGGCTACTGAAGCTCTTCAGAGGAAAAGGTGTGTGGATATGGGAGATTTGGTTAATGATCAACGTCTGCTTTGGTTTCTAACACGTTGGAAAGAAGCGTAAGGCATGGCATCAAAGATTCATAACAATTAAGCAGCTATGGAGTTAACACACTAACACACACACACAAAGAACACAGTTAAAAGTACAAAGGGAGAAGAAAATGCATTTTTTGACAGTGAAGGAAAGTAACTAATAGAGTTGAACAAGGCTCCAGAAATAGTACATTCAACTTATTTGATGAAAAGAAATAACCAACAGTAGGTGACACCCTGCTGCTGACACCTAATTTACTGAAAGTAATAAAGATGAGGCAATACTACAAAGAATCACAAAAGGACCTTCCATAACCTAGTGATCATTCAGTGAAATCAAATACAAAGCCATGCACAAGGGATAAAACAAACTTAATTTCACATCACCCTTAGAGGCTTTGAGCTGATGACAGCCCCTCAGGAGCAAGGCCTTGAGACTACAATAGATGGTTCCATGAAGATGTCAGTTCAACACACAGAGCAGTCAAAAGCTATTCAACATTGTGAGGAATTACAAAAGGAAGACAGACCACAGTAGAGGAGATCATTCTAACAGTTCTTGTGGCTCTGCTGGCCAGTTTAGAGTGTTCGGTTTAGGTCTTCCAGTGTTCTCCGTCTTGAAAACATCTGAGCTCCAAGTGGTAGGAAATGAGAAGACAGAGACAATTAAATCTGTCTTGCCACTTAAGCTCAGAGAACACAGGTAAAAAGCAGTTAAGCTGGGTGAGAAGGTGCCAGTAGAAACCTATTCACCACACAACGGTGCTGCTGATGCTGGATTTCAAGCCCAGCACTTTATTGGGTGTTAGAGAATTTATCCCACCTACAATTCCACATTCACGGGGAGAGAAACGGCAAGAGAACACAAACTTGGCCAGAATTAACTCTACTTGGATTATTCTGAGAAAGTTTAGAATTTCTTTCTGCCACAAGACAGAAAAGTTTTGCACCAAGTCAAGCTGTGCAAGAAACCAACGCCGGCCGATCTGTGCTGCCTGCTGTCATTTGTCACAACTTATTTTTCAGTTCACAGACTGAGTGATACTGAGGCTTTGGTACTTTCCCCAGGCTCCTGGGCAAATGTTGGCCTTCCTTCCGATCAGTGAAGGCCAATCTTAACAGTTTCATGGCAAGTTAGGTCTCTGATCCCTGTAATTAGCCAGCCCAAATGATAATCCCAATGGAAGCCACAGCTAATCAAATCTACATTAGCTTCTAGCCACAACCCAGTAAGCACCAAATGGTTTTATACGTGTATTTTCATTCTTTTCAGCTGTATAATTCCAGATTATTCACAGATAGACATTAGGGCTTTCTACTTCTAGGAAGTGATGGACAACAGAAGGTGAGTGTGCAGAGGTGATGGTAAAAATCAACTTTAGTAATGTCTCAGAGAGAAATCAACACTGCTCTGTTTTGATGTTTTGGAAGTTCTGACATACAAAGGTCACACAGCATGCACAGGTACCTTGGGGTTACAGCAGTCTGTTCCAAACTCACGCTGAGCTCACCTTAAAAGCTAAAGAAACTTAGAACTTTCTTATGAAATCCTCTCCGCTCTTGGTTCCGAATCCTAAGAAACTCCTTAAAGCTGTAATTTGTTACATCTTAGCTGTGAACTTCCCCGTATTCCAGGAAGGAAAGCAAAGCAAACAGGAAAGCCCATCTGTGTTGAAGGCAAGACTGGTCACTAACCTAAAAGAAATGAAACCAGCTCTAAGGTTGAATCTCAAATTCAGCTTAATTGACAGTTGGGCTCCTCCCCAGCACAACTGAGAAATGAGTTACAGCTGACATGGACAATTTGTTATTCTCAGTTTAGAACAAAATGCAAATCGACTTCTTTGAAGTTCTATATGCTCATTTGATGCATTTCTGTAAACTGAGAACTATTACTGCTGTTACTTAAATTTATCAGTGCCTTTGATTCAGGAATCACGTCAGGTAATTAGAAACACTACAATTAACCTCCATGCACAAGCACTATCCCTCCTTGACTACAGTTTTTGTTACGTACCAATAGGCTTAGCTCTTTTAATGGGCTATAATCACACATAAAATACATAGAGAACTGATTTCTCTATAAGGTTATTTAGGCAACAAGAGCTTTTCTTGTAAGCCTCATTAGTTCCCTGTGATAGAACCTTTGGTCTTCCATCATGTCCCAGAGTAACTCTGGACTTGGTCAGAAGTGTGGGGAGGAAAGATTTCCCTAGGTTTCCATCGTTCCAAATTCTCCCATTGGACAGGACTCAAACCAAGTTACTCATGGTAATTCACTTCAAGAACATCTTGACAGTCTTCCTTCAGAAAGAACTCAGCAAGCATCTATAATCTCCACAAATCAACACATTAACGTGATAACAGACGGAAGATTTGTATGCCAAAGGTAAAGCCATTCCTTTGTAACATCACTTCTGTTAGATTTCACACTGATAATGACACCTATCCCAGAATAGAACTAATACTCTAATTTTACGTGTCACGGCACACTTCCAGGCTCCTGACAAGAGAATAAGCAACTAGTGGAGCTCAAGCAGTGCCTATAAGTGCCTCTTTCTCTGAATTAAGAGAGCTCCAAGATAGCTATGCTATTTATTTCTCTGCCTCTGCAGTTTGTGCTGCTGAGTCTGACCAGGTCAGTGAGGCTGTTCTACATGTTCTTGCAGAGAGCTGAACAGAAAAAAAAAATGAACACGGAGATTCAGAGGCTGCCACCAAAGAAATCTTGCAAAATGACCTCCATTTCTTTCTCCCTAAGAGCACCTCTCATGGTTGCTGCTTTTTTTCCCCAAACTTACCTGTTCCTGGAGGAAAGCAGGGAGTCATCACATCGCACAAGCACCTGCACTGCCTCAGCAGTTCCCTTCTGCTTCAGCAGCGAGGCCAGCAGAGCTGCAGCAGGGTCACACTGACCTGGATCCCTGCAGCACACTTCTGATGAGAGACCTCAGTGCCCACCTCTAGGGGCTTGATTACTTTACCTGTTCTGAGGGCCACTGCCCAAAGACATCTGCACGAGGAGTGCATGCTGGTGTGCGCAGTCAAAAATCCAGAATACTCACTCTTCCAGCTCCTGCTGCTTAACTAAAAGGCAAAACTGTCTAAAGACAGAGAAGGCAGAACTCAGGATTCTCCATTTTCCCCACGTGCATACAGAGGATCGAGAGGATCCTATCACATCACCATCTGAAGCTTCACGCAGGCTTGCTTTAAAAGCAAGCATCCCTAACTCCCATTACATCAGGCCCATTTCTATCATCACATGTTAAACACGTTGTACAAATACATAATGGATTAGGCCTTTGCAGGACTGGGACAGCCAGGTATGTCATCTGGACTGGGAGGAATAATACACGGACAAACAGGAGTCCTGGACTTGCATGAAAACAGATTATAGGCATTTCTAGGTGACAAGAAAGCTGGACAAAGGAGTGTCCTACTGGTATTTTTGTAATCTGGGATTTCAGCATCTCAGTGCCAAGTAATTCCTACCTTATGTGCCCATGTGGTTTATGAGGGGCACCTCTAGACCTCTTTTGAACAGCCATCGGGTTTCCATCGCTGAGAGCAACAGTGCTTTGAAAACAAACTACTGACCCAATTCTATCCCTTCTCATCGATTCTGTTCTCATGATGAAGGGTTTTCAGATGCAGCTGAGACATCGAGAGAGTCCAGGAATCTCCAAGGTCAGAGCACAGCTGAGAGAAGACTTAATATCACCACAAAATAACAAACTTGCTAGTGCCCCTTGTAGAGCATTACCTTACTTGTACTTCCTTTGCCCTGCCTGAAACTCAGCCACGTGTCACTCCTCCATAAATCCGTATGTGCTGTGCTGGAATGGAGATTTCTGCTTTTTCAATCGCTCTTAAGAACTCCAAAACCCAAATCTGAGTTTAGGAAGGAACAAAGAGGTTCAGGGTCTTACTAACTGCACTAACTGTAAACTTAGCTGGTAACTGCACTGCTGCATGAGCCAAGGTTTGGGAAGTGGAAGGATAAAACCTCTTGTTGGAATACATTCTCCATCAAAACTGTTTCATGGAACATACACTGTGTTTATCACCAGGAGTTTCAGTGACAGTTCATCTGACAGATGTGTACCTATGACAGCAAAAGCTGACACACATAACTCCAGTGAGTAACACAGCAATTTAGAGCTGACTACAAACAAGACATCCTATTAAATCACTCATGCCTATAGCAGCCGCACCCAGTCCTGTTTAGGGTGACATCTTCAACATTTCATTAGATCTATGTCACAAGGGAGGGCCTGGAAGAAACTCTAGTGAGGAAAACCCATGGAGTTCAAGTTTAATTTTTGAGATGAGACAACCCTTTTACACATCCCCACTGGAGGTTTTACAAACAATGGCAATTTTAATGTAATGCATCATCTATGACACATAAAGGATTTTACAACTCATCGTCAACTTCCACCTAACAGTTCCATACCTCAAAGCAATGCCACATTCTCCACAATGGTTGTAGTGCAATTTGATGAACTTCTTACCCACAATTATTTGATCTTTTCCAGAAAATATGTTAATATGATGTTCCCTTTCTCGGTCTGTGCTTTGTCTCCTCCTACCCTGACAATAAGAACCCAAGGCACTGGCAACACTGCAGGGTTCTATCACAACTCCCCAGTTTGCACCACAGAGTTAGCTCCCACATCTGCCAACACACACCTAGAGAAAGGTGCCATGTAGCAGGCTGACTGTCAGCAGCCCAACTTGAAAGCCCTTTCTTTTCTGCAGATAGTGCAAGAGTGTCTGAAGATGACTGCGTTTGCAGGACTGATTCTCACTCACCAAAGCCCTTATAGCCAAAATGAATACACATCGTGTTACCAGCAGACATCTGCATCTCTACATCTAAAACTCCTTTTATTATTTGCACATTATCTACAGTACAACTACTTCAAAAACTGATTGTCCATATCCCGCACTCGATTTCAGATGCAGCATGAGGAATGGTATTTTACAACAGGCATAGCTACGTGTACATGGTTTATATTAGCATTAGTTCTATACAAATACTGCTCTGCTTCTTCACTCAATATGAAATCAAACTTATTTGACACCTGTACAAGATATCCTTGAAAACCAGCTAAGGAATCATGTTCCACCGAGTCCCTAATCCAGGTCAATTCACTTCAATTGTCCCATCATTGTTCTCCACTTCTACTCCAGAGAGTAACCAAAGGTAGCAAAGGGCTTTGATCTAGCGACTGATGTCTGGAAGCTAGAAATGCTGCACCAGCAGTATACAAGCAGAAATAAGCAGTGAATACTAAACACAAGAGCACCTCCTGCTCCTCCTTGCTAAATGCACAACGACCACAATATATGTTCTCAGTTGCAGCCAACTTCAGCTAGACAGCAGGCATTTCTAGGCTGCACTCAGGCTGTACCACAAGCCTCACAGAATCTCCGACTAGCTGTAAAGTAGCTGGGCTCAGATACAAGTAACAGTGGTGCTGCCACAGTAGAATACACCAAAGAAGTGGAAAAATACTGGAGGATTAGGGCGTTAACCCCCCAGCAGAGGATTAAACAGGATGGCTGAGACAGTTGCTGCCCTTAGGTGACAGCCCCACCCCTGTGGAAGGTGCCCTGTCCCTTCCAACAGCGTCGGTGAATGACACAGAAATCCACTTGTGGACTGACCCAATTTATAGTCCAGCACATCAAGGGGAACAGGGAGCACAGATTCACATTCCATCCAGCCATCAACAATAGCAAGCAGGATGTGATAAAGGCAAGTGAGAGCTTTAATCACCATCCCACTTCATCCATCAATAAACATGCATGAAGACCACGTGACCATGATGTCACAAACTTCACTGCTAGCAGTGGTGCCCAAACTTGTCACCCGTGCAGCTTGTAGTCTCTTGCCCTCCAAAGTGATTGGAATTGCTTGCTCCAAATATGCCAGCAAACTGTCTGGAGGGAAGATTGAACCTACAGACATCATTGCTGAAAGAAAAGGATGCACAGTCATCACTGGGAGATGTGTGTGATGTCCATCCCTAAACAGACTTACAACACGTCATCAACTGAGTTAGTTTGGGGAGTTTCTTTGGTTGGTTGGGGTTTTTTTTGGTCTGGTTGTTTCTGGGTTTTTCTTTTTTTGTTTGGTTTGTTTTTGGTTTTGTTTTTTTTTTTGCTAATGGCTTTGTATCTAAGCTAGAATAAAAATATCACTTCCAACAGGATACAGAGGTTATTAAACATGCTTTCTCTAGCCCAGGGTAAACCCAACTGAATTATGTCCTGAACTGTAGAAACAACATCCATTCATAGATCCAAGACAGTGCAGCAAAACACAGTAACCAAAGCTGGACGGCTGCTTCTACACTGGAGTCAGCTTGCACAGACATAAAACTTTGTACCAAGTGCTGTTCTGCAGCACAGATAAATGCTATCTGCCAGACAGACAGCTTCTACTAGTGGCAACAGTAAAATTGCCCTAGTTTTTTTTCAGATTCTTGCCCAACGACCAGAATTCCTTACCCCAAATACCGCTCTGCCCTTGCTGGGTTGTGCTGGTTAAACTGTACCTATTTCAGAGGAGCATTTATGACCTACAAAGGGGTCTCCTGGCAAAGGCAGTGTATTGGCACCTTTCAAACTGAATTCTGTGGCCGATTCCCATACGGAGTTCAGAGATGCCACAGAAATTACTGGAGGAAGGCACTGTGGTCTAAATGAGAGAAGGGGACAAAGCGTTGGGAGGTCAAACCACAAATCCCAACTCTGCCCCTCTCTCATTCAAGCAGCCTCTTACAGATGACAGTGCCGTGAATAAAACTGATCTGAAGAGACTGGATTCATCGCCAGATTCGGCACGCAACTCTTGTGCACCTCTTCAGCAGGTCACCTGAATTTCCAGACTCTTGCTTCGATGGGAAGAGGTTTCAGTAAAATTGATTATGCTATTGGTGCAATTAGGCCATGTTATTTAATGAATTAACAAGGCTAATGTGCTGAATTCCTTGAGTTGTGACTCCTCAAAATACAATTCTTCCATACTACTAAGCACCTACATCTTTGCTAGAGGGAAGTGCCTTTGGTAAAAGTAAAGATAAGTCATTTGAATACTTAAAGAGTTTTGCAAATACTGTAATGTCAAAAATACACACCAGGCACACCTGCTTCCAAAGGGGTAAAGCAGTAAGCGCGGTGAGGCTACCACGGGCAGAAGCTGTAAGCAAGAACCATAGAATCATACAAGTGTCTGGGTTGGAAGGGACCTCCAGAGATCATCTGGTCCAACCCCCCTGCTGAGAGCAGGGACATCCTCAACTAGAGCAGGGTGCTCAGAGCTCTGTCAGCCCCA
>JANHFX010029594.1:16561-54896 GCA_027560015.1 Chloroceryle amazona | reverse complement strand
CCCGCGCCCGCGGGGGGGCCCCCAGCGGGCCCCCCCCCCCCCCCCCCCCCCATAGAGGGGCTACACTTTGAGCCATTGACCACTACCCATCAGCAGTCTTTTTTTCCTGGACCAGAACAAAGCACATTACATTCTTTTCAAGCAAAGAGTAATGGAGTAATCTGTGAAAGTGTAAAGAAATTTATCATTGTTATTCCATATTGTTATTCTCTACTTGCCTTCTACAAAGACATAAAATAAAAAGTGAAAAATCAGAAAGTCAGAAAGTTCATTGTTCCACTCATGCTAATAACAGCTACCACTAAAACTTTTAGTTTTTAGTAAAAATTTTTAGTACCACTAAAACTTTTAATTAATTTTGAGGTGACTAAGATCATCATGACTTTTTTTCTAAATAACTTGTGTTTCAGTGTAAGTTTCAGCAAGTGATGCTAAGTAGCAACTGTGGCTTCATTAAAGAGAAATATCAGACTGAATATGACCATAAGTTTAATTTCCCCTTTTTGCTATTATGATATGCATCACATCATTTTTATGCTGTTGTGTTTGCTTTTGAAAAATTAGTTAGGTGATGCATATTAGTTAGGTGGTGCATAAGGCTTCACTTCATTGCAGTGAACAATCTGAGCACTGAGCTGTAAAACTGAACCCTCTTAACTGCTACTGCACTTTATGACTTTGGCTATATAGATAGTAAGGGAAAAGAGGTGCCTCTGAATTCTGGAGACTGTAAGAGGTGAGTGTCAAAGGCAGACTGGAAAGCAGGTAAGCAGGGCAAAGGCTGACTGAATTACTTTGAGAAACATTCAGGACAATAGGGAGTAATACCATAGGCTGTAAGAATGGATGAGGAGGACAGGAAGAACAAAAGGAAATTATATCTCTTTAAGAAATTTCTTAGTCCTCTCTTAAAATTACCTAGGGTTATACTGTAGTTTTAACAAAGATGGATAAAGAAAAGGCCCTTACCTAGTCACACAAGAGAGGACGTTCTACACGGAAGAATCAGCTTTGGGTTGTAGCCTATGTGATGTACAAACTGAGAAACTCTGAAGTAAAACTTGTTGCACTGTCAGCAAGTCAGTGTGTTCATATTCCT
This sequence comes from Chloroceryle amazona, assembly GCA_027560015.1. NCBI lineage: Eukaryota > Metazoa > Chordata > Aves > Coraciiformes > Cerylidae > Chloroceryle > Chloroceryle amazona. The sequence continues at coordinate 53,797 of JANHFX010029594.1, read as the reverse complement.
ACAGAGTGTTAACATTTAGCCTTGAAATGTGTCTGAGTGGCTTATAGTTTGATTGCTTTAATTTGCACATGTAATTCTGAAAGAATTATTCATCACAAATCTCTCTCTCAGGTTGTCAGTCCTGTCCTTCCGTTTAATGAATATACAGTATTAGTATAGCTGCAACTTTCTCTGCTCTCATGAGGTTTCAGTAGATTAGGTAAGTATTTTCATGTGAATTTCCTTCCATAAGCAGTTCCAAAGCACTGTTTAGATCTAGGTGAATAATACACATTGTCTTTTGTTGTGCAGTTTAATCTCTTATAAAAATGGGGAGTAGACTGCAATTCTCTCATTCCCTTCCAAAAATAGGCATGTAGTAGTTGCTATGAATGTATATATCCCGGGCCTCTATCAGCAAAATTGTTGGGTTTTGTGTCTTAGGTACAAGCCATTCAAGCTTCTATTTTGTTCTGGATGTAGGTCAAGTTTCCACTATGACTGTTAATAGGTTTGAAGCTCATTTCCCTGGTATGTGCTCCAGCCAGACCTTGTCAGTCAAATCCCTAAGTAATACTGCAGACAGGAGGTTATATTAGTAAGCATGTTCAGAGAGAGCACATAAAAGTGGTGAGAGCACAACAGAAAGTGTAGTCCCTAAATGACCCACCTCCCAGCTCCTGCTTTTACCTCTGTTGCTTTGATCAATGTTCAAACTATACACTGTGCAAAAGTTTAGAGGCTTAAGGCTTTCATTTTTTTTCTCTCCCGAATTATTCTCTAATCAACAGCCCTGGAAGTCCAAAAGAATTCCCAAAGTTTCAGCATAGTTTTTTCAGACCGACACCTTTGTAATACACAGAAGCCAGAGATTCCTGTCTCTGTGTGATAAAAGTTATGAGCTCTCATATAATGAAGGGAACCCCAAAAGCTACTGTAACCATTAATAAACAAGACCTTGCTTAAAAATAACTTATTCTTCAAAACGTCAGTGCACATTGTCACTAAAGATGAATATTTGCAAAGGTGTTTTTTTTTAAAGAAACCCAGCATTAACTTCATAATGAATACTTTTTTCTACACATTGTTTTTCTGTCCTAATAAGACATTTTCATAAGGATTCATGTGCTAACACCTCAATCTCGTGGAAATTTACAGATTTTGTAAATACGTGGAAATACAGATTTTGTATGATACAGCCTATGAAGGACTTTACTACCTCATTCCAGGCCTGGATCCTCTCTGCGTTTCAGCAGTCTTTTAAAGATTCTTTGTCACTTTGAAATGGGCTCTTTCCATCTCGTATCTATAGATCCAGGCACCTGGTGAAAAACTCAGTGTGGATGAAAAAGGAGCACTTAGAATAAGCCTGATTTAAAATTATACACATTGTATTGTTGTGATGTTCAGTGTGTCCCCAGCTCCTTTATTAATAGAAATAATTTTTGATAACTAGATGAATATGTACAATCTGGCAATTTTGTCACTGAAATGAAAAAAACAGAGCTGAAGTCTCTTTTCAGGTATTCTTGATATGAAACACTTAAAATTTAACCAGTATTGTTGGCATTCTGTGGAATGTTTCCATTCTTGCTCCAAGATCCCAGGTGAAAATATAGAAAACCCAGCCCAGGTGTCCTGTATCTGCCTAATTCCCTGTATCTTGTTAAAGGGCCTGGACATTTCCTGGCTGACTCAGCAATGTGTTTACAAGGCAGTTGCATATAACATCCCTCTCTTGGGACTACATCTAAGCTGCTGCAGAGATTCCTTTTCACTATACTACTAATAAAATAGTGTTTTCCTTACTTTGACGGCAAGAAATTTCAGATGCTATCTCCTTTGCAATGTACTTGTTCAAATTTTTCGTGCTACTACTCTGAACTTAATGTTATTTATATTAGGTGTCTTAGAAAAAATATTTTATTCTTTTTCTTTGTTTAAAATTATCTTTTTTTTTCTGGGACTCTGATGTTAAAATATATCAGTATAGCTAAAAGTCAGTACTTTAAATGTAGAGGGAAGGCAGAGATGTTTTCAGGTTGACTACTGCTACTTATACTGAGTCCTCGGTCATCTTATATCAACATAGATATACTACAGAAATGCTTTATAAATCAACTCTCCTGTATTCTTCCAAAAACATTATTTTGCTACAGCAGACCAAATAATATTTGCCAGAGCATATGATGTGATTCATGTTGGCTGAACAGATTACTGAGGAGGTAGACTTGTAATGATAAATGAGAATGAAATAGAGGCAGCATATAAGCACATTCACAGGTGATATTGTAAGGACCCAGTGATATGGACTGGATTAGCAGAGATAGTTAAGGACATCAACTTTCTCAAAATGTGAAATGAGGTATAAATTATTGCTTTCTTACAAATCTGTTCTGCATCATCCAGCTTCAGTACCAGAGAAATGATTCAGCAGCAACCTGGGTTGGCTGGTTGGGCTTGGCCCCAGCTCCCATGCTCCCCCTTCCAGATCACCTTGTGGGGTCCCTGGATTTTGGGACTCTGGTAAGGGCACTTCTCCTTAGCCTTCTCCATGCTGCAAGCTAGAGACTGGTGCATAGCCTTGCTCTGGGGATACCCTTGGCTCACATTTGCTATCCTTTCTACCTCTTCTGTTTCACTCCTAATATCAAGAAGATACCTATGAGACTGTAAGTGTTTAGCCGGCACCAAGACATTCTGACCCCACTCCATTTTCTCCACAGCTAAACACTCTGGAGCTAGGAGTGGTTATCTCAGTGTGACTTGGCACGGTCATGGCTTGGTCATGGTCATGACTTGGCATGGTCATTGGCTTGGCATGACACAAAGTCAAGGTCTGAAATGAGGCCAGATAAGGAAGGTGATGGAAAGAGGGATAAAGCCAGGAGAGCACATGGAATATCTTGGTACAAAAATATCTCCAGTAAAGCAAAACTACACAGCAAAGCTAAAGAAAGCAACCTAAACTATTGCTGTAGTGAGGTGAGGTGTGAGGATGGAGCAGAGGAGCGAGGGGATTTCTGGTTCAGATTATTCAGCTTCAAGCAGACAGCTAATGTCACTTCATGTCACCATCTCCTTGCAAGTGCTACCCAAAGTTTGTGCTGAGTGGAAGAAGACTATTGTGAAGGAGAATGAGTTACATTCTTAAACTTGAACTGATGACTAAGGAAAAGGAGTCAGTCAGGTTTATAGCTTCGCAAACAGGCATGCATATGTTGGAAAAAATTATGTTTTGCAGCCGTTGCACTGCAGGGCAGTGAGGAAGGGTACAAATATTCACATATTGGCATTTTTCCTGAAAACTTCTACAAAAAAACCACAACCCTGTAGATGAATGAAAGACTTCAACCAGGCTGATGATATTCCATATTCTTGACACTAAGGTACAGGTAGCACTCTGAGCTGTGAGATAGCTCCAATGCCCTGGAGCATGTTTTGCTGAGGATCTTGCAACTGTTCCCCTGCTCCTGGCTGCTGGTCTTCAACAAGCAACACGCTGGTTAAGTTCCTGGAAAGAGCTACCTCTTATCCATCTCACAGCTGTGCATTGTAGCCAAGATGGTCCCTGCAGGTCTGTGTTTTGATTGTTTTAAGGTGCACAGAACCTTAAAGCCTTTATTTATTTATGTATTTAAAACAAGCTAAATAAGAGATCCCTCCTGTGCTGGGTGGCTGTCACGAGTGGGATAATACTGGCAACTTTGCCCCAGGCCACTCGTCAGAAGTGAAACTGAACTACACCAAATGTTGCTGGCTGACCCTGTTATGACAGAAAGATGTGGAATAGAAACTTGCTTTCTTATTCACACAATCTATGTGTTTTTTTTTCTTTCTCTGTGCTGTTCTTTCGGTGGACTTAGAACCTAAAGAGCTGTGACCCAAGATGGAGGCTGTAAGAAAAGGAAAAATTCAAGAAGAAATTAATGTTTGAAGTTTACTCACTTTAGCTTTAGATTTAGAAGCTAGAGGTATTAGAAAAAAAATAGGAGAAAAGGAATAAGAGGAAAGCTATGGAATACAAAGGAATTGTAATTCCACGAATGAGAAACTAAATTACAATTCTCCATTTCCACTCCAGACTGAATTCATATGGTGACAAAGCTTGTTTGTAATAGTAAAAATAATCTCATATGACAAGCAGGAAAATTATCCACTGCTGAACAAAGCATCTGTTTATTGGTTGTCACCACAGCCTCCTGAAGAAGACACTAAGAAAACGTTTATGTTTGAGACCTGATGTTTTAAAGCTACATTAGTGTGCTGTTGGCATCAATGAAGAAAAAGAAATATACCTATCATATTTGTAATTTTCTTCTCCCCATCCTGTCCACAATTTCAATGCATTCCTCTGAAATTCAGCAACTGGGGGTTGTCCCCTCCATTCTTGTTCAGCTGCTGTTGACAGATATGAGGGCCATTCACAAACTGCTGGCAAAGTATATATGAATGAAAAATATGAAACTTTTGTCAGATACTGCATTTCCAGATGAGATGACTATTTCAGTATTTCACTAAGACCAAGCAGTCTGCACAGCATCATCCACAGAAAAGGACATGTAAGAACATCCCCTGAGACTCAGCTCTGCAATGTGCATGCTGCATGCATACATAACCCAGGTCTGCATTTCCTGAAGTCTGTAGCAGGCAGAGCAGCACCACAACTGATGCATTCACCAGTGTAACATAGATATGACATCTGACATCTTAGACACTTTTTCACGATTGGAGCTCAAATCACAGTTTTATTTAAAACAATTTCCATAAAGAGTTTTGCAGTTGTTTTTTTACAGTGCCTGCTAAAAATAGCTGTGAGTACATCATCTTTCATTGGTTGCTGATTTTTGTTGAATGTTCATTTTCTGTTTACAGTAACAGCATGCCTACCTGTTGTGCTGAAATGCACTGGCACCCCCTAAATGAGCTGTCAGCTTGAGTATTACAAGCATTGAAGTCAACAGCTATATATATTATCTAAATATTGAGTGCAGCACCATATTCCTTGTACTACTTAAAGTATCTCACTTAAAAGTAGATGAGGTACCTCTACGCTCTTATGACAAAGAGACAATATGTCTAATGAAGCTTTGGAAAATCTCAAATAATTTTATCTAAGAAATGCAGAAACTTCTTATATTTGTCTCTCTTTAGGGGTGGAAAGGGCCCACAGCTAATGCTGTGTCATTAAATACAGAGAGAGGAAGGTAGTTATTTTGTCATTTGGAATAATAATTATATTACTCACTGCTGCTCTGTATAAGCCTGGCTGGCTACAGCCTCACTGTGCTTTGATGATAGTTGGTTGCATGTGGCAGGCTGGAACAAAGAAAGCTGTAAGGCAGAAATACTAATTCATAATGTAAATGGCAACTGCACTCAGCTTTTCCGAAAGCAAAATTAATTAAAGCTATGAGAATTTTGGCAGAAGATGACAACACTTTGTAACTGATTTTTTTTATTATTATTATAAATATAGTTTTACTTCACTGGCATTTCACAGAACCACAGAATCATAGAATAGTTTGGGTTGGAAGGGAGCTTTAAAGGACATCTAGTCCAACCTCCCTGCAATGAGCAGGGACATCTTTAACTAGATCAGGTTACTGAGAACCCCGTCCAACCTGAGCTGGAATGCTTCCAGGGGTGAGACATCTACCACGTCTCTGGGCAATCTGTCTAAATCTACCCTCTTTTAGTTTAAAACTACTACTCCTTGTCCTCTTGCAACAGGCCCTGATAAGAAGACTGTCCCCATCTTTCTTACAGGCTCCTTTTAAGTATTGAAAGGCCATGATAAGGTCTCTCTGGAGGCTTCTCTTCTCCAGGCTGGACAACCCCAGCTGTCTCAGCGTTTCCCCTATAGGAGAGGTGTTCCAGCCCTCTGATCATCTTTTTGGTCCAACTCTGGACCCACTCCAACAGATCCATGTCTTTCTTATGCTGAGGACTCCAGAACTGGCCTCAGTACTCCAGGTGGGGTTTCACAAGAGCAGAGTAGAGGGGAAGAATCGCCTCCCTCAACCTGCTGGCCACACTTTTTTTTATACATCCCAGGACACAGTTGGACTTCTGGGCTGTGAGAACACATTGTCAGCTCATGTCCAGCTTTAATTCACCTTTTAACATAAACCTTGGATAAGGTTTGTGGTATAAGCCAGATACATAAATCTAAATTAGGTAGTATGTTGAGGCTTCTCTGCCTATAACCTATGCTTTCAAAGAAGCAATTTGAGATGGGCCCTCTTCCAAATGAACTCATCGACCACTTCTGACTTGGACAGGCTTGCTCCAATTCTTGCAGTTTCTGAAAGATCCAACTTGCAATCTAATGTGAAAAGAGTTTGTGACTTTTGAGTCTTATGTTTTTTCATTAAAAGAAATGTCTTACCCAGGCGATGTATAAGAGATTTGATATTAGCTATTTTTAAAGATTCCCAGATGTTTTCCTAACATCAAACGTTCAGAAGTGTGCACACTTGTGTATCATCATAAAGTCCTTTCAGGATCTCAGACTTATTTCAGGAGATTAGATCGGGTCCCTAGGTCTTAACTTTTGTATAAGACTGTATTTTCAAAAGAAGCATTCCCAGGAACTGTTTCTTCACAACAGCTTTTTTTTGTTGTTTTTGTTCACTTTTGTTCCTTCTGGTATCTGACCTTGTGCAGTTTGTCTCCAGAACCCCCAAATTAAATCCCTCAGATTGATTGTTAAATTCTGGTAATCAGGGATGGCAGATGACAAATTTAGTTGCATTGCAGTATAACAAGCATGGTTCTCTGCCTGAGAGATTGTGCATAGTGAAGCACATAAAGGAAAAAGGATGCTAAGCAAAACAAGATGAAATATTTTATTGTTCATCACAGCTAAGAGCTAATCTCACCCCATTGAAATTAATAGAACTGTTGCTACAGACTAACGGATGTGAAGAATCTGTCCTGATCTAAACAAAAGTAAGTAAACCCACCTTTCCTAAGAGGACTTGAGACTCACAGAACTTTTTCCATCCATGCTGGTGATCATAGGGACCCTCTCAGCACACAGACATGCTGCGATTTCTTCTTTTTAGACTATATATATTAAGAGATATCTTAATTAAGAGATGCATTAACTTTCACATTAAGGGCAAAAAAACCAACCAAACAAAACCAGGTGGTATCAAAATAATGAGTCAGAAGACAGCTAGCTCTACAGGCATGTCATTGTGTTGAAAGAGCCTGGTCATCATGATAACAATGACCTTTAAGTCAAAAGTGTTACTGTCTCTTTCTGCTGCATCTTGTTTCTTGTACTCTTTAGTAATTATGTGTCAAAGAAAACTCAGCATTTTTTAGTACTATTTGTTGATGTTATTTATACCTGAACTTTTTGCTGTTTCCAGTACTTGTACAGAAGATTGGGTGTTCCCTTTCTGTCCTTGCAGTACAGGACAGGCTTAATCAGCAGCAGAGCTCCCAATCCATAATTGTCTCTCACTGCTGGAGAGCCAGCCAGTCCCACCAATGCATGCAAGACTGGCCACTCTGCTATGCTGACAATAGGGCTATAGCTGTACAGCTGCTGTCCCCAACAGACAGGGCAAGGCATATGTGCAAATGGTATCTATTTTTACTTCAGATCTGAACAAATGTCATCTGCAAGAGCAACCTTTGATGCAGAAAGAAAAAGTACAGTTTTTACATTCAAGGTGTGCAAAACTACTTTTAAGGGAACACTAAATCCTGTCTCCTAGAGAGATACATACCTGTATTGATTAATGTTTATCTATCTGCACAAACCCCAGCATCTATCTAGTCATTCAGCAAAGAACTCCTGTCACAGGAGACTATTACTCTGGATAGCTCTCAGGACCATATCAGCACTTCTATAATCACATTTGAACTCATTTTTATGGAAGAAATGAACTATTTATCCTTGAAAAGGAGAAATAAGTTTGGGCACGTCCACTGAAAATTGAAGTTACATAATCTGCAACAATGCAGAAGTGAGACTGCCTTCAGGCACCAGTGAAACATGACCAGTAAATATGCAGCAAACTCACTTGTCATGATCAGGTAGGCAGAAGCTGAAGAGAGACTACAGACCATATTTACTTCTGTTTATTTTACTATAAATAAGCCAGCTAATCATGTAGCATCTTTTAAAAAAAATAAGATAAATATTTTGTTCAGCTTTTTGGCCACTTTTAATCAGAAAGGTAGAGGTCTCAATGATAATTAAGTGCCTACAAAATTTATAAGAGGGAGCAGAGGAAAGGTCATTGTGCGACTATTTGCAAATTCACTCCACCACATTTCAGGTATTAGCACTGTTATTCTGCTGGCCAGTCTGTGGTGACCGCAGCAGCTGGGGCTCGAGGGGAAGATGTCACAGGAATACAGGCCACAACTGAGACCCTCTGACCAATGTGCCCACCAGGTTTTGCATCAGGGAACAAGCCATGGCCAGGATTCAGCTGGCTTTGGTTCCTGTGGAGCTAGTTATTTACAGACACAGTTTTTAATTCAGAGCTCTAGGAGCAAGAAAGTGCTGTAAGTGAACTTTGACAAAAGGGTCTCCATAGCTGCTGGCTAATGCTTTGGCAGTTTCCACTGTTTAAATATTCAGAATATTCATCTTTGAATAACTGACACAAGAGATTATAAGAAAATTTAAAACATCATAGCAGGATCAGGAGATTTTATAATGTATGGTTATCAGTTGTGACATCTGAGCAAAATAAAACCCACAGAAAATAAAAGCTTGACAAAACATTTAAAAACTTTAAATATTAACAAATTTGCTATAACTGATTTTGGTTAGAAATCTCACATATAAGAGTTACCAGTGAACCATATTGTCCTTGCACAATGATTAATACTGTATAGTGTTATCTCACTAGGGTAAATGATTGACAGGTTCCTTTGATGTCTCTTTATACAGTTACAGCTTAATTGTTCCTTCTCACCTAATGAAACATGTTTGAGTCTGTTCCCTTCTGCCACTCTGAGCACCTCAGAGGAAGCTGAGGAGAAACGGGCTACTGAGAAGAGAAGCAGAACTCTTGGTAACAGGAATTTCCTGCTAACTTGGGGCAGAGCCTGCTACTTGCCTCACAGAGAGCTTGATAAACATAAAAAAGATAAAACTCGTTTGAAGGACAGCTAGCAGTCAGCCACCCACAGATAAAACAGAGTACAAAACCCAGTGAAATGTAGGTAGGTCTTGACATGGCATCTTAATACATTACTGCTCTTTGTATGAAAAATAGACTTGCTTCTTCCATTTTAACTAAGAAACAAGGAAAATATTATTTTTTCTCAAGGTATTAAGAATAGAGTATAATTAATTATTAGCTATGGATATTTTATACACTCTTTTTTAGTCCTTTTGCCATTGATGGATAGATTCAGATTTTTCCCATCCAGTAACAGATCTCCGAATGGTATATGCAGGCAATTTAAACCACTGGGTGGCTCTTGCACCTTGCCCACCTGTTATTTCTGACCATGGCATAGTTTTTCTCCCGACAGAAATAGAAATTTTAATGAGATGGAGGATAGCTATTGCCTAAGTGGGAATAAAAAGAATTTTCAGTCTGTTTACAAGTTATGAGATGAAAACCCAAAGTTATTCATGTTTCTAGGATAGGCTTTCTTTTTAAAAAAAATCTGAATGTTCATGCACATTTATGCATAAATCATTTGTTCTTATGAATACTACAGAAACAGGCTGAGCTTACAGCAAGACTTCCATCAAATTCTCCCTATTCTGTCTAATCTGCTGTAGAGAACAACAATAAAAAAATCAGTGGGCTCAAGAAACAGAAAGGAACATTTGTCCATGCTAAGGAACTCAAACGTTCTATATTGGTGATGTAAAGGGCTTTCTTAGGATAAAAGAAACCTTTACAAGATAATCTGTGAATTCAATAAGGTACTTGATGTACGGTTTTTTACCTGCTTTTGGGGAACCATTTTACAATTAGCCTTTTTTGTTTTTAATTCAGCACTGAATATTTTGCCCATGCCTAAAATCTATTTAGTGACAAAAGACAAAAAAAAATAAATACTAGACAATGAATCATCACACAAAGGCAAAAATTAGTGATGACAACTTGTGCAAACAGCACTGTGAACATTTTGTAATGAGAGTCTGATGAATGATAACATGAAAAAAAAAACTGGTTGATTTATTCCTTACATTAAAAAAAAACCCTATAAACTGTAAAATCATGGCTCCACTGTGTTCAGCAAGTAGTAAAGGTTTCCATCTCTGTCCTAGAGTGCTTTGTATTAGCACAATCTTATAAGGGCTATGATACTGTCAATAAATCTGTCTAGTGTGACCCAAGGTGTGTTACTGGAAAGGGCACTTTCTAAGGAGACCTTTCCTTCCAAAGCTTGTACCACCACAGACAATACTCTCCACATGTCAGAACAGCACTGCAGCTCCCCATGGGCTCATCTGCAGAGAGGGAAGCAGTATAACATGTACACAATGAGCAGTTACCTGCCATACATTGCTTACTTCAGGCTGCACAGAGACTTATCAAATGCAGTAAAAAGGGGATCCCTCATTCCACCTTGGGCTTGACCCAGTGCAGTGATCATGTACCACCAGATGGGTGCTCTGTGCCGCTGCACCATGGTCCAGGGAAGCTTGTGAGCAGGGAAAGGGAAGGGGTCTAGTCCCACTGTACATTCCCTTTCTACAGACCCACAGGCTGCCCTGGTCAGAAGCACAGTAAACTCATCCTGTTTTTTTGTGCCCAGCAGCCAGGGTGCACAGGGAAGCATCTTTCCAAAGGTGCTTCCCTCCTTCATCTGTCCTTTCATCTTTTTCTTTAGCAATCATGGTGAGGGGGTTCAGTAACAGGTATCAAGTACCAATAACACCTTATGTATTACCTATACTTATATTACTTACCATACATGTAAATTACCTCAAATAGGTATTATGGGTATGAATAACACCCTGAAAAACCTGCATGTGACATGAGTCCCCACTCCATCAGTAACTTGCCATTAAAAAGCCAACATAATGGAATGCATAAAATATATCAACATCCTTATGTATGTAATATCTCTTCTGGATTCTGCCCCTGTAGAGTTGTGAACTAAGATGGATATTTACAATTGAGCTCTGAAGAGACAGCAAAAGCCCATTACTCTGACTCTATAACACTCCACGGGGTGGTGGTGGTGGGGAAGTAGAGCACTGTGTTAAAGAAGAATGGCTCTCAAATTAATTAAAAATTTCTCAAAATCTCACCTAAGAGAATATTTTAGCTTTCTCTGAACAGAGGCCTCTCAGCCCAGAAAGGGTACTGGGAAATATAAAATTAACTGGCCTGAAGCAGGCACAAGTTACCAGCGGCTATTTATTTGAGGAACAATCTGACATTCAGGATTCTTGTAGTAAGAAGTTACTGACCTGCAAGACTTAACTACTGTGCCTGAAGCTATCTGTGGAGAAGTGGAGGAACGAGAAGCATACAGCTGGAGAGCTGCAGTCACAGCCAGAGCACAATGGGGCATTCAGCTTAAAATCAGAAGTCAGAAAAAATAAAGCAAGAGGTACAACTTCAGAATGGAAAGACTTCCTAGAAAAGCCCAAAGAGAAAATACAGTCTGGCATTAAAAGTGTTACTGCAAAACTGCTAAAGCTGAGCTGTCTGCCAGAGGCACTTCACTTGATCAAATGGTGCAGCCAGTGTGAAATGTAATGTATTATTGTTGAGGATTTATTAGCAAGGAATGGACATGTGAGCAGTCCAGCCTATTTAGCAGAAGAAGCCTAAGCCTCAGTCAACGACACCCAGAGGCGAAAAGAAGGGAGTAAGGGAATGGAGCAGGCAACTTCCAAATGCTGAGAAGCACATGAGAGATAAGAGACCGCTGTACGTCGCATACCACCGCTGTACATTGCTGTACGCCGCTGTACGCTTTCTGCTTGCTTGCTGCATAATAACCAATTAAGAGTGGGCTTAAACTGCTTAGCCAATGATAATGTTACAAGTAGAATAAACATAGAGGGGATGATTATATAAGCCGCACCCTGTAGCTCATAAAGTGGCATTCACCTGATCATATTGGTCTGTGTGTGATTGTCCAACATACTCTCCCGCAAATTATGTCATCGTTTCTCACCTCTTGGGCTCCATAGTAAATCTAGCAACTGGATTGAAAAATTGCATCATTTTCAACCCGTGGTTTAATTATTAAAGAAAGTGAAAGAAATTACCTAGACAGACACTGATTATTTTTTAATGATTTTTTTTTCCTCCTAATTAAAAATGAAGAGCAGGCGGAGCAGCAGTCAGGAAAACACAAATCTTCTACAGTTGGGAAAATCCTCATTTAGAATGTTTATACAGTACCAATTCTAGAAGATGAGGTTATTTTCAAGTCACTCAATACACAAATCCAAATCTCAGACAATCAAGAGAATACTAATGATACAGTATTTAAAAATTCCCAGCAGAATATGAAAGCAACAAGAAGGAAAATACAAGGGAAAGGACTACTCAACACACTGGCAAGTCAATTCTCCATTGCAAAGACTAACAAATAATGTGGGTTTATTTGAGAAAAGCATATTATTAAAGGTGGAATATATGAGACTCTTTTTTCCATCTCTAGAGAAATAGAAGAATAATAAGCAGGAGACCAGTGTCAGAGTTAACAGAGATGAAAATAAATGGAAGAGAAAAACATCAGTTCTTCCCAAGACCCATTAGGTCTCCGAGGCAGAGAATATACTTGTCTTGGACTGCAATATAATCAGCCCAAGCACTGACAGTGACAAATCTATACAAAAAAATATGCTAGGGGAATTTACAAAGAGAAATCAAACTACATTAAATTGTGAATATGACAAAATAGGAACCAAAAGGCATTTGTCACTGTAGTCAAACAAGCCTACTTCCAGACTGACAAAGCATGACTTCTGGTTCTTTTATTAAACATACAAGCTATCGTCTATGACTTTGCCTTCAAAGCAGAGTTTAAAGAACTAAAGGTGTGATTCTTTCCAGCAATCAGAGAATGAACGGTTGGTAATCTGAGGACATGTAGCTCTTGCTTCCCTATTTACTTTGTCTTTTATTTCAAATCTTTCCATCGTTTGCCCACAGTTTTCCTGAACAGAAACTTTTCTGCCCAAAGAGCCTTGAGATATACAATAGAAATTCTTAAAATATGTCTTGCTTTTGACTGAAGCATACCTTGAACTCTCTGTTATCAATAGCTCAGAAACTGCACTCTCTAAAGATGAGTTAGGCTACTAAACTGATAAAATATGGCACATGCCTATCTTATCTTATTCCTAAATGGATACTTAAAAAGTCTCATGAAATAATTTTTTTACAAAGCTGTCATCTGCACATCCTTTAAGTTCTTTGATGTGAAGTAACCAGAGTACCATTGTCTTTCCATCCTTCTTTAACCTTTACAGGGATTTTCTATTTCAAGTAACAAAATTTAGCCCCCTGGTAAACAAAAATATTACTTCTTCTACATTCCATGTGCATTCATATCATTATGTCTTGACATCCTGCAGAACTTATATTGGCTTATATCAGGTGTTTGCATTTTCATTCTCTTCTTGGAGGGACAAACATTCATTTTATTTTTAATTCTCAACTAATTATTCGTGTTTTTATTTTGAAAGAGAAGGGAATGGAAAGTCTATAATGGTCCTAGGTTGCCTGGGAACATCATTCAATCTTAAATGAATTTGATTCTGTCAGACACGTATCCACAGATGTGCTAATATAATAAGGACCTGATTAGTCCTATGATTGATGCTACACAGAAGGTTGCATTGTTCTGCTGTGATCTCATAATAAAACAAAGCTTTATAGTGACATACCAAGATTGACAGTCAAAATAAAGACCATCATGAACATCATAATTTTCTATTCAAAGTTTTCTTCATTGTCTCATTGAATGCCCATCACTTGCGTATTTAAAAGGAGCAAAACCTGCCCTCCGAATGAAAAGTAGATGAAGCAGAAGTTTTTATCAGACACATGATATCAGACACAAGAGAGACAACAGTACACAGAGAATAGCTGTGTAATAAACTAAGGCCTTAATAAGCAGCAAAATAAAATAAAACTGAATGAAATAATAATCAACCTGTGTCAAAGCTGCCTAAGATGCCTCAGAGGAGGTGGAAGAGAGCATTTCAGAGCTTAAACATTTCAGTCAAAGGAACAGAAGTATACTTAGACTGTGCATTTGACGGTCGTCAGATCCTTCATCCTTGGTCCAATGAACCTCCTGACATCCCACTGATGTGCTCAGACTACAACCTGCAAGTATGTCTCAGGAAGCTGGCAGACTGCCCTTTGTGAGTAGCTCATCAGTCTCACAGCAAACATCAGGGAGATCCAGACTGTCTCTCTCCCTCATCACCTCTCTTTCAGCAGGGTAGGCTCTTTGCTGATATTCTGCCCCCAAGACATCAGTTTTTTCAGGCATAATCTTACAGAACTACAAGAGGCTACCAGCCTGAGACAGAAGAGACAGCTATTTCAATCATTCATTAATTAGAGCTCTAACTTGGACATGAGGATGGGCCTCATGTACTTGGTGGTACAAATGGGGCTGCAATTCACTGCTGTACACGCATCTGAGCCAAACAGTCAAATGACATCAGGAAGCAGAGTACAGAGTGCAACCTCCACACTAACTTTTCTCATCTTACAGTAGGTGCCAAAAGAGTTCATCTGAGAGAGGGCTCATTTGTGCCTTATTGTCTTTTTTTACTATAAACTGAGCTTAGCACAACTAGCTTAGATAGCAAGTGCTGCATTGGAAGTTAAGGAAGATGAAAGCCACTGATATTTTCAGAGATCAAGGAGCTTGGCAGATGATTCTATGCCTAGGACAATACTGGTTGATTCAAGGCCAAGTGCCTTCCTCTTCTCTGCAGCCATGCACCATTGCATTATTTGCTGAAAGGAGATCCTCAGCTCTACCCAAGTTCTCATAAACTGGTAAACTGACCTCCTGGTAGGTATCCAAACTGGCTTCCTTTCATAACAAAAAAACAACTAAAGACAAGACAGGGTGGAAATTTTGATTTCAGTAGCTTAAGAAGCAGAAAAAAAAAAAACAAACAAACTTTGAATGGTTCTAACAGCTATCAGAAAAGTTAAAAGCAAAATAGACAAGGAGCTACTTTCAGTTTAAAGAACAAACCCATAATTTTGCATTTCTGCATATTGCACAAATAAAAGGAAGTATCAAAGACCCTACAGCCTGATAAAGAGAGGTCTTCCAAACATCTAAACTGAATAAACAGCTATTCAAAAATCTACCTTGCTACATTGTGTAAGTGTCCCTTTGCATTTAAGATGACTGAGAATGTTATTCTGGCAATTTACTACTCCTTCCTCCTATCTTCCTCTTTAACAGCCAATCATATTTTTTTACATTAATATCACATTTCAATCATCAATCCAATGTTAATGTATCCCTCTAGCAACGCTGCAGTCATTACTGCAAATAGTATTTTAATAAGAAAATCTGTTTACTAAATGCACCTTTTAAGTTACTTATACTACTAAGCATACTTTGCCCTTATGATTTATTTTATGTGCCATGCTTTGCTTCCACTGCAGCTTCCGAAGCAGTTACCAGAGCTTTGTGGAAACCTGAAACAAATGTGTATTCCATATCCGTACTGATGGAGGACTTAAAACATTTTGAACTATGTATTGCTCAAAGCAGAGTCCTCCTGGTGCTTCCTTTTCTGCATCTGTTTTTTGGAGAATTAGACTACGACTTTCTCTTACAGTACAAACAGTATAAAGAGGTTAGGAATTCCTTTGTTTGTTCCAGATTCACTCCACGTGCCATTTTTCATCCTGAACCAATTAAACTAACTGTTTAAAATACAGTATGTATTTAAGGATGATTGCTACACTGGGATGACATCGAGTATTGCCTCTATGCTTCTGTATCATACTTCCCACACCTGTAAAGTCTTTTCAATGTTTTTGTAAGACTTTTCTCAGATAGAAGACAGTAAAAGTTTTCTTAGGATGACATAAAGCCTTTAAAGAACAGACAGTGAAAAAGAGGATTCGGTCACAAGTATTTTGTCTCCTAGGTTATAAAAGAAGTAAACAAAATATGTTGCCTGTTTTAAAGATTGTTCAGGCAACTTCTCTTTCCAAAAGTAGCATTTAAAAAAAAAAAAAATTTCCAAGTACTGCCTTTAGCTCAGCTATATAGCATGCAATATAATCATAAGTCTGCCTTATCATTTCAGCAGTAGGTTATGCTTCCACAGCTAGTTTTAAAAGCAGCAGTTCTCAAAGTCTTAATTCTTTCTTATTCTGTATTTATTTTGAATTTATGTCTGTAAATAGGACTTGCTGCTCTGTTTTTTTATAATTATGGGAGCTACTTCTAGATGCCTGAAAAGTGTCAGTTATAACTTTGGTTTGATGTAGGTCTTAAATAAAAGTATGAAGATTAGTATTTTTAAACTCACATATCAGTGAGATGCTACTACTAAAAAAATATGAATACAAAGCATAATTTATGTATATCCAAGCACAGTGGCTTTCAAATCCATGAATGTTCCTTGCTTCTGGTAGAATTTGTGGGTTCATGGGTCATAATTAGTACTAATGGTATTAGTTACAGCAGAGTTGCACAACATACGCAGAGCTGATGTAAAGTCATGAGTGATCCTACTGAAGTTGAAGAAAGCAAGGATTGCATGATGTCTCTTTGAAGAAGGAGCACAGTATGATGCCATACATTCAGACTCTGGAGTTATAAAAAAATACATTTTAGTCACTTAATAGCAAATTAGGAGTCCCCATTCCTACAATAAAGGTCAATAGAAGAGACTAAGTGGTTTGCCAGTCTAAAGGCAATTCACTTCAAGAATGATTACTGACTAATCTATTTATGAAAAGAAGCTTTCTAAGCATATCACAGAAGGGAGGTAGCTTCTTAAAACTGAGACTGTCAGGACTTGCTGGTCTATATTGCTGCCTGTATTCTGTGTTTCCCAGGAGATTTTGGAAAAGCTAAAGACATGATAATGGCCCCACTCCTATATGAATGAAGAGAGGAGGATGGTGAGCTGGAATAAACAAGTCTAAAATTCCAGAATAAGAAAAAAAGAAGAGGTATTCTTCATCAGAAAGACTGTTACAGTCTGTCATCACAGAATGAGAACTGAAAAAGTTTATTTCACCCTTTCAAAATTACAGTGATCTCTTTCGTGGACACTGTGCCTTTTAGGTTTCCTTCCATTCAGTCAAGAACATTTGAAGTCTTGGCAGTCTTGTTCAAGTCCTCTTGGGCTGCCATTTAAGACATTCTGCTTTGGAGAAGGGCTATGTCTTGAATGCTCAAGGTTGGTTTTATACCATGTGGCAGTCTTCTCCCTGAAAGCTCCCTGGTCTCCTGGGGTGAAATAAAAGGAAACATTTTAATGCTGCAGAGTATACATGATCCAATAGGAAAAAAAAGATTGAAACATTTTTTATCAGCTTTAATGACAATAAATCCCTAGCGCACATCACAGCAATACCAGAGAGTTAATTTTATGAAGCCCTTTGGTATTTCTGGGTGAAATGTGCTATTACAGGGTTATACTAATGGAAGCTTGTACAAAAATGTCCTGGTACTGCTACAGAGACATCTGAAGGAACACATCATTCTCCTGTGTGAGAGAGGTTTTAACCAGACTCTTACCTAATCCCTTGTTGGCTTTTACTACTGAACCAAATTCACCCGCAAAAAGAGGACACAAGACATATTAGGAAGGCAGGTTCATCCCAGAGCAGGGGAAATTCAGCCCTCCACTGAGCATCTCACCCAGCAAGAACATAGGATCTATATTCTCCCTATACCTCCAGCCACATCCCCAGTCAGTCTTCACACCTCTCATGCTTGCAGAGGCTCCAATGCTAATTTGTTCACTCTTGATAATTGCTTTGCTCCTGAGGAGCTTCTTTTGTGGTGATCCCCATCTGCAACATATCCAGCAATGAAACCTGAAGACATACGTTCAGGACACTTGTTGTAAGGGTTTTGTGTGGAAATAGTAAAAATAGGCAAAGAGGAGCTGATGCTTCTCTAAAAAAAGCAGATACAGAAAGAGAGGTGGGTGCAAATTTCCACAGCATCAGTTTCTGTCCGTTTTGCTCCTCACAGTTTTCCCTTGTCTTCAGATCAAAGCAGTTGCTCTCTGCCCTTTTCACCCTACCTGTAGGCAATCAGCAATAGTTCTTTTGCTGAAAGAAACATCTCTGGACTTGTGTAAAAAGCATCCTAGGAAGCAGCAGGATAGCCCCCAGGACATTAAAGCTACCTTTTCTTGTATGGGAAATGAAGCTGCAGCAATGGTTCTAAACATAGGAGCTCATCAGCAATGGCAGTTCCACTTCTGCTGGAGAATGGAAAGAAAAACTAATAAATTGGGCAGTTCTAGTAAGTATTCTTAGGAGACTAACAATTACAGCACATAAATGTGGAAATGAGACTTATCTGAACACCTCCGCAGAGGTGTGCAGTACCATACCTGTCTCCCACAGGAGACTAATAAAACTGAAGTCATCAGTTAAATTTATCATTTGAATGTAGAAAGACCAAGCAGGAAGAAATGATCCAAAGGAAGGTAAACCGGCAAAACCAAGTACAAGACCAGGTTATTAGCTGTACAGAGAGAAAGAATCATTCCTTCATATTAAATTGGGTTGGTTTCCTGCTACCAGGTAAGTACTATGCAGTACTATGGAGAGAAGGGAAGCTAAACAGTAGATGCAATGCATGTTTTAATCCTGGTTCTTCCAGACCTACCTGAAAACACAGGGTATGAGAATAGCCCCCTCTATTGATTTTAAGTCTTTGTCTGCAGGCTTATTCAGCCTCTGGAGAAACAGAGATAAATATCATTAAATGAAGCACAGCAGAGCGAGTACTGCAGCAAGGTCCTGGTCCAGACCAAATAATAAACTAATTAAATTAAACCAGTTAAAGTTGGAAACAATACTCATAATCTGATTATTGCATTATAAACCTGAAATAGATGATTGCAATCACAGGGAAGGGAGTATAGCACCAGTACTGCATGCAATAACATTCAAGGCAAACCCACCATGGAGCCACATTACATCCAAACCCACCTCCGGAGAGGCCACAGTACTTGCTTAATTGTTACATCCTGGGTAACTCTGTACACAACACCCAGATTTTCAATACTATCACAAGGCAATATTTGACAAGGTAGGCCAAGATCCAAGGGGCAGTGTTTGCAGGCAGCCTGAACACATGGGCAAAGTGTACACAGTCATTTTACTAATAAGAGAAAGAAGAAAAAGAGCAGGGTGATCTTCTCCTTGCACCATGTGCTAGCATGAGCTACCTCCTTCCTCTCTGGAGTTGATGGCATCTCAGTTTACAGCCTTGAGAATGACAGTTGGGATTTTTTTCCCCACCCCCAGTACTTTATTAGTCAGATTCTCTATTTAGCCACTTTTAGCTGGACTAGGCATACACTGCTGTTCATCTGTGCACTGAAATGAGTTAATCCATATTCCTGACTTTGACTTCACTTTGCAGCTGATTTACTTGTGCTTTGTTTCAGTGTTGAAGGGGTGGTGGTGTCTTTGAGGGTTGTCAACAGTGAGACCTGTCTCGTGGGGTCTGGTTTCATCCCCCACTTCATATGGCTGACTAGACTAGGGTCGGGGATTAATTCACTGCTGACTGAGTTTCCACAAGTATACCTCAGAAATTATTATTAAAACATGCATTTATAAGCTATGTAAAGAGCAAGCTGATTGATGTTATATGACCAGATTCAAAACTGATGAAATCAGGTCTAGCTATTTATTATTTTTGAGTCATAATCTCAGCTCAGCAGTTGCTTTGTCTCACTCAGACTGAGAGTAGGCAACTCTTTCTAGACTCAGATGCCTGAGGGGAGATTTGACAAAGCCAGGTTGATGGCAAAATGGTGACTCTCTTGCTGGGAAAACGGCAAAATTTATTTTCTTAGCTGGGTCCCAGCTGGTGAAAAGTAAGCAAAAAGCTGGCAATTGCCGTGTACAACACTGCATCACATCTAACAAAGTGTCACCACAGCATGTTGGCATTTAATAACAATTAAGTAATAGATTGCTGTAATAGCTAGTATTCCAAATTTCATTACAGAGAGATTTTTGCAATGCCATTTACCTAGTTTAACAAAGCTCTGAGATTAAACAGATGATTTGAACATGAAAGCATCATCTGCTGGCTACTGGAAAAGTCAGAACTCCACTATATGTGGACTAGACTAACACAGTTTATGGTGCTATTAACAACAAGGAAAAATCAGATGCTACCTTCAGTTTTCATTAGGCATTAGAATGTTCTCCTCAATTAAACTTCAAATAAAAGCTGTGACACTTTGCAAAGGCCTATGTGGGAGGTTTTGCTTGCAGTCAAGGCTATCAGGACTATTATCCCATTTCAAATGAAATCCAATTAAAACTGAGTACTGGAGGAAAAATAAGGTTAAAAAAACAGAAAATGAGCACAGTTAATTAGTGTACATGCTTATCACATAGGGCAAGTTTCAATGTTGAGGAAAGCAAATAAATTCTAGTGTAGAAAGATTCCCAAATTCAAACTTAAAGTATAATAATTGTAAATATTTCTTAAACTAGCAAACTAAAATTTTTGAAAGGTGCTGATGTGACATGTCAAAAGGTGGTTCTGTTTTCTGTCAGTGTAACAATGGCAACAGTGGCTTATTTCAAGGCTTTCTCCATCTACAGAAAAGTCTTTTTTTCCCATATATGGTAAACATTATCAATTTTTTTCTTGTTCTGTGTATTGGTAAGGAGTCAAGAAAATGAAATCAACCACAGGAACAATTAATTTTACTAGGATGCAAAAACTGAAGTGTCAGTCTCCAGTATTTAACAGGAACAATTCATTTTTCCAGGATGCAAAAAAATGAAGTGCTAGTCTCCAGTATTTAAGTAGTAATGCCATGCATTAAAGCTAACAGAGAGAGAAGGATTCTAGTCTTCTATTAATTACTTTGTCTCAGTTGCTCATACATTTGCGAGCAGAAAATTCAGAGAGGAGCCCCCAGGTTTCTAGTATGACTAGATAACACTGGATGAAAATTGGGCTGCAGAGAATCCATCAACAGCCTCCTGGCTTGTTTTTCCACCTCTGTATGTTTCGGCGTATGGCAGTGATGCTGACATTCCAGCTGTGCACTGATTCTAGGCCTGCTATAATGGTTTAGGCTTTGTTCTTGAATGGTTAAAAGTGAATGTTTTCTACTAGATGGTGGCTTTCTTTTCACAGCAATAAAACATTAACATAAAAGTTAAAAATTATCCTTAGAATTTTTTGTGCTCCTAACTTCATTTAAGTCTGAATAAACTTCACTGGCAAATGCAAACATCATTTAGGAAACATACTTAAAATAAGCCACAGTAGCAAATCATATGCAGTGTCTAAGATATAGACAAATTCAACCCAGATATTTTTCTCCTTTAAATCCACATTATTTAATCTTCCCAGTTTGTCACTTTTATATTGGCATTGCAGAAAGGCCAACATTTTTACATTCCCTAGAGTTGCACTGAATCTGGCTGGGTAAAGCAGAAGCTATGCAGTTCAAAATTACAAACTCATGCTTCCTAAAATGAATAGTATGAGACGCCTGCAGGAACATAAGCACTAATTTCTCTGAGATTTATTGTAAGCTGTTAGAAATGGTATCTCAAAGGCAAAGAAAACTTCCACTTACTTCAAGTGTTTATGTAAATAACTGCTACCAAAATCTAGTAGTAGTTTTCTTATCATTCTGAAAGGATAAAAATTGCTTTTCAGAGATCCCAGCATTTTAGATTAGGTAAATTTTAAGCAAAAGAAAATCTGTCCTGTGAAAGGCAGTTAGGTATCTGGAAGTTATTCTGTTTCAGAGCAAACAGAAGCTCCTTTCAGAGCGTACCTCCTCTCCCCATGCAAAGCAAAATCATATATGTCTCAGACCCCCAAAACAACCTTTCCATGTACCTTCTAAACAGCCCAGAAACTGGGTTAACTTACATAGGACTGACTTGAGTCACAGAAGCCCTTCAGATATGGAATTAGACCTGGATTTCCTACATGCCTATGAATACCAGGCTGTTGGCTGTTACAGGAAGTAGTTTTTCAATCAAGCCTGTTAGAGGCCAGGTAGCATCTGATATGAAGTGAAGAAACCTGCAACTGAATGAGTACTACACTCATTTTGAAACATGAAGGCAAGACATGCCTAATTAAAATGTATCTGGCAATTACATTTGTAGGCATTACAAAACTAATCACTTCATGTAGCAGTTCTTTTAATAAATATTCCTAAAAAAATGTTCCTGAGAATATAAAGATACAATTGGTCCAGTTAAACATGTATAACACGTGTACCACCCTGAGGTTTCTCTGGATAGCTAAAATGGTAGACGTTGTTAAGCATTCTTTATTCTGAGGCTGTTTGCTCTCCTAGCTGTACTATGAAGCACCTGGGAAGACAAAATGTTGTGAGAGAACCAGGTGCCTTGGTTACCCTTCTCTGCAGATACGTACTGGAAGGAATTGGCTCCTGCAGTGTGAGCAGCTGTCCCTTACTCAGAGAAGCACATCTTGAAATGCTCTAACAGACCAGAGAAGCCAGCCTTCAACATTTCTTCATACTAATTAGTTTCCCTCCACATTCAGTTTCCTTTGAACAACTCAGTGGGAGGAAGAGGCCAGAACAATTTCATACAGCTAAGGTCCTATCTTATACTTCATTGCATTGCAACACAGATTGATGTAGTGGCACCAAGCCACAGTCAACGTTCAAATTAAAGAGGATTTCTCTGCAAGACAGACGAATGTCTTTTATGCAGACTCATTTCCTTCAGTTCAACTGCTACAGAAACATCGTGACTCAGGATGGATGTAGAAATATTAATACTCCAGGATAATTTCTGAATAAAAGATTTTGCATATATGCTTTATAATGCTGCCTTCCGAGAAGCTATGCTGAACTTCAGGAAGTGTTGTGAGAACACAGCAATACATGACCAGAAGGCACACTGGGCTCAAAGCTTTCTTAAAAAGCTTACAGGCACAAGATTTAACAAAGAATTCCAAAAAAATCACACATCAAGAAAGGTGCTGATATCACTAAGACAAGAGAGAAGCAGGGAAGAGAAGGGGGAAGAGAGAGTGAGCTCTTACCCACAAGATTACTGAAGAGTTTCAGGACCTACCTGGCTTGTTTGTGTCCTAAATTACACCCTTTGTTAATTTCTAATAGTTCAAGGTGAGATGCAGTTTTCAAACTAAAGCAGACTTTCTTATGAAAGAAGAGGCTTAAAAGGGTGGAAATTAACACCTACTGCTCACCATTAGATGTTCCTTTATTGAAGGGCAGAGTCATCACCATACCTGCCCAGTTCTCATTCTTCCCCTGCTCTGTCTGTGTTATTACAAATTCAAAGGCTTGTTACTTGGCTTTAATTCATTTGAAACTATAGGTATTGAGAAAGATCAAAATTAACATTCTTATATTAAAGTTGTTTCTTACAATGAGAATGCTGCAGTACAGATCAACTTTTGATCTGGTCAGTGACTAACAGCCTGCATTTTATTGTGTGAAAGAGACACACTGCATGGACTAGTATTTTCCAGAGCACCTGGGCAGTCTGTACATAATGTAATGCCAGAGCAAGGTCTCTTCAAGCAAAATACACATTGAAGTTCTCATTACCCTAAAACAGTAGGTAGGCTGGAGAAGAGTGTATTTACAATGTAAATGCTGTTCTGAGTGGAGATAGTAGGTCTTTACAGGGAGCCCTGACTCCTCAGTGCTTTGTAGGACCTGCACCTCTGACTCTTCATTCTTCATTTTCTCTAGTTCCTAATTATAATGGAAATTATCCTTTTTAAAAAACTGCTCAGAAAGAATTAGAAACAGGAACTTCATCATCTAATTCATAAAACGCTTTTGAAAATCTACTCTTTCAAGAATAGTTGAAGTGAATTAAGTGTGTAAAAGGTGCAGAGAGCACTCAGCACACAGTGACACGAGCTCAATTAACCTTCTCCCATGAGCTGAGAAAAGACAGAGGAAAAGGCCCTAGGCAGAGGTTACACAAATGTGTTCCAATACAGAAAGCAAGATCCATGATTTGGTAGATAAGAACAAGGCATTACCATATATAATTACTACTTGCATGCTCAAGCACCTATTTATTTAGGTAATCATTACATGCATGGAAAGAATTTGCTTACATGCAACTGAAATCCTGTAATCTCTGCTCTTATTTGTGGAGCATTTTAGGTATTTGCTTAAATTTCTGTGAGTAATATTTAAATAAACATTCATTATTTTGTAAAAAAATGCAAGATTAGAATATCAATTTTCTTTTGAATTGATGATTTCCCTTAATACACTGAATTTTCTTTTTTTGGTTTATACATCCTAAGACACATCAGCTGATATACATTAGAAAGCATCACACAAGATCACAAAAATCCACTATCCTGACACCTGTAGCACATAACTGACGAGCTGAATGAGCAAGCCTTTATGACTAACTTATCAGTCAAGAAACAATTTTCTCTAGGATGTGACTGAAACAGAGTATACAGGATCTTGGACTACAGCTATTTAATGCATTCTGTTGAGTTTACAAATACAGTAATGCTCCATTATAAACAACTACTTCGGTTACTCTTTAAAGCTGAAATCACACCTATTTTGTTTCACTGCAACTAGGAAGAAAGAGTTGAACCAGTAAAGCAAGGTGGGACTTAGAGATGGTTTTTAGCTGCTAGCAGGGTAACACTGGATATCCTTCTAGCTCCTGATGAGGACAAAGCTCCTACACACCCACAATAGACCCTACTGCATTTGTATAAGGTCCACAGCTCATGTTGCTGTTGGTCATGGAACAATGGGAATGGGTGTCTATTTATGCCTATAGCAGCTACAGAAAAAAACCTGCTTTTTTTAACTGGCCTTTGCGCGTCACTTACCTTGCTACCATCCATACACAGCAATTGTAGAATTGGAGAGAAATACTGTGATTGCTTTTGTGGGTGGTGAACACATACAGTTAAAGAACTGGGTGAGGAAACTGAGCACTGTGTTTGTACACACAGGTCTGCAGCATAAATCATCTCTATGGGGTATTTCTCTTGCTGAATGACTGCCCTAATCTACCATAATGCCCATGCCTTTTTCATCTTTTGTTTGATTTACTAGACTTGGAGGTTTTCTAATTTTTTTCAAGAACCATGTTTTCTGACTGCCAAGACCTTTTCTTCAAGTCCCATACTTTGCAAGCACACAAGAACATGTTTACACCTAGTCAACATTTGCTGAAGAAAAGTCACAGGGTCACAGGATGTCAGGGGCTGGAAGGGACCTTGGAGATCTTCGAGTCCAACCCCCCTGCCAGAGCAGGACCATACAATCTAGCACAGGTCACAAAGGAGTGCATCCAGGCAGGTCTTGAAAATCTCCAGAGAAGGAGACTCCACAACCTCTCTGGAGAGCCCGTTCCAGCGCTTTACTATAAAATGGTGTTTGATGACTCAAAATAAGCCATTAATGATTCTGTACACTTTTAACAGGACCGGTTTGCCATGATTATGAGCACCCAGCTCTTTTCATTAGGTTTTTGGTGCCTTGTATAAAAAAAAAAAAATTTAGCTCAGGTATTTGTACTCTAAATATAGACACTAACAGCTTTGTCAGCCAGCAAAGAATTTCAGGGGTGTTTTAACCTGATGTTATTGGACTTTCCTGAATTGGTGGTAAGGTTGAAGACTTTCTAGTGTCTGAGATAGAGACTTGAGCAATCGGTTTGAAAGCTTGTTAAAACAGACAGCCACAAAGGACTGTTTCCCAGAGGTATTTGAATTGCTTATCTGGTGCAGTATGGAGGAAACCATTAACCTCAGTAGCTTTTTCATACTGCTGGCCACCATGTGATCATGAATGATGCAAAAAAATCAGTTTTAACTGCCTTTCAAAAATACATTTTGACATTTGAACTACTTCATTGCTTGAACTTCTCTCTTGGTTATCTCACAGCTGCTAGAATCAACCTAAGAGTGAACTCTTAGTTCACTGAATTCACCGAGTGCAGTTCAGATGAAACAGCTGCTGAAAGCACAATCAACACAACAGTTTTGATTGAGGATTATATGTATTACAGAATAGTAAGCACAATGAAAAAAAAACAACACCCAAACTCTTTCACATAGGTTTCAAACAAGACACCTTTGGAAAGCTAGAAAACCCAGATGATGACTTACAACTTACATACCATGCTTCAGAATAGAGAGGAATCACAACCCATGCTGATAACCAAGAAATAAGTTATTTGCCCAAGTAGAGGGTTATCTCAATCAGAGATAATAAAGAGTAGAGATGTACAAACTGATGAAGTTCTGCTCTCACATGATCCTGTGAAAATTCTTGAATTTGGATTTGTAATTATGTTCAGAAAAAAGCCCACTACCTTCCATGCCCAAATAACATGCCTTCTAGCAGCAAACCAATGCTGCTACTTCCCTGTTGTTTTGAGCTGTTACTGCATCTGAAAGAAGCCCTCCTGACTGTTGCAGAGCAATCATTTCTGGCCCAGCACAAGTTTGGACACTTGTGGTTTTAGACATAAAAGGTGTGAGGCACTTTTAAGCAGGACAGTTAAAAGACAATAGCTAAAATAAGAGGAAGATGGTTTTAACTTAGATCCATTTGCCTGCCAGCTTCATTGCACAGCCAGCACAAAGACATGTACTACCATCATAAAGCAGTAACGGGCTGACATGACTATTTTCAAACAGCAGGAGAGGGAAGAAGTAACAATGGCTTCTCAATCTGGAAGCTATGCTGTGAAGGTAATTTTATTTAAGTAAAGGTAACGTGGACAAATGTAGAAAAGTAGATGGATCTGTAAGAGAGACACAGATGAGCACTGGATACTGTACAAATCCAAACAAGATTAGACTGGAAATAATACTTGACTAGCAGGACCAAAATACACCAAAACAACTTACAGATGTGAGGATTCTCCATTCCTTACATACATTACATGGGTTCACTATCTAGAAGATGGGCTCCAGTTCAAAAAAAAAGAAGTCATAGACTTAACATTTGCATATTCCTTAATCATGTTCCACAAACTACACTAGCCCAGGTCACCAAACCAGTCCCTGACAGGTTGGCTAAGCTGGAGCTTTGCTTTTGAAGACACATCAGAGCTCACCCTGAAAGGGCTACACAGTTTGCAGTGCAATTGCATGTAGCTTCCCGAGTTTCCCAGAAAAAAATAGCCTTCCTAGCCTTGAAGACAAAGACATTCCTCTTCAGTTTGATTCTAGGACAAGGAAAATATTTCTGTATGCTGAGCAGTTTGTGTCTGCATATTTAATTGAAACTCATATCTAAATGTTATTACTTATCTGATACAATCTGAATTGTAAATTGCAGATATAACTGTCTTAATTGTAAAAGTCTTCATGGAAGACTTTTCCATTTTTGACAGAACACCAAATATTATCAAAATTAATACCTTTTTCAGTAGGAAGTCTTAAATTATAATTTTCAGTTGATGCTTGCTGAGAAGAAATTACAATAGAAGTAACAGCCAAATATTTTGCATTTACAACTGAGGCAAGTACTGCTAAAGACTACTACACAGAAAATTACTTCCTTTATACAAGCACAGCAGAGTAGTACATACCATTCTTCAGCTAAATAAAAACATTCCAGTTACCAGCTCTGCAAGACCAATGACAGGTCATACTATCCAATACTAGTACATAAAACAGCTTTGTACCTAAATTTTAATGAGGATGCTAAAACACAGTTAATTTTCAGCAGAGTACATAAGTCAACTGATATAAAAGCATGCTGATTTCAGGTAGTATTATTTGAACACTAGCATCTTTATACTTCTCTTGATTTAAAAATAATACATCTGTGTTTTGTTACTGTCTCTATAGGAAAAAAAACAAAACAAAACAAAAACCACCCAAACCAAACAGACAACACCTCCCCAACAACAGCGACAACAACAACAAAAAAAAAAAACCACAAAAAACCACCACCAAATAAACAGAACAAAATACCACAAAAAAAAAAAACAAAACAAAACCAACACAAAAAAAAACCCCACAAATAACAAAACAGAACAAAAATACTACCACATGGTCTTTCAACTGTACAATATTCTCTAACATACTTAGGAGATCTTAAAAAAAAGAACCAAAACATCATTTAAGTATTTTAATTGTGGAAAATGGACCCATCAAAGCTGAGGCACCTTGCAGAAAGTATTTGATTCCTAATGCATTTTTTTCCTACTTCTCAGTTCTGGAAAACCTTATGCATCCCTGGCCCCAAAATGAGAAAAAGAATTAAAAAAAAAAATCCCTCTTGATGACAAACTTCATTCTGTTTCCTTAAATGTCACAGTGAGAATGCTTACCCTATACTGCTCTGTGTCCAAGAGCAGTATAAAAACCATTTTCTGCCCAGAGCAGTAGTTCTGCTCCCCTAAACTATACCTTCCTCCATCAAGGCTGAAGGTTCACAGTCAATCTCCTACCAGGCTTCCCCTAGATTTAAGTTACCTTTGATTTGGTTCCTTCTGCCTTGTCAAATTATCCAGTGCATTATAATTGCTCTGTGCTTTAACGAGAGTCAGAGCTAGTTCATGGCTGGCAGGTTAAGCACAGAGTAGGTGTAGAAGGAGAAGATGAGAGAGGCCAGTGAAAAACCTGCAGTCTACAAGGGACCCTACATCAAAGACCACCTTTATTGCTCTGTCTTGACTAGCAACAGAGGAAATCACTTTCCCCTTGAGCTCTCTCCAGGATAATAATTCATCAGCTTCTGGCTCCACTAACGGGTTTATAGGTATTACATAGAGCTGAGTCAGCCATAGCCTCACTGCTGATCTTGAGCCTTATTCATGGTTTCTGAGATCAACAACAGAACCTTCTCATGTGTATCACTAACTTTTCCTTAACGTATTAAGGGATGAATAATCACCTAATTAGGCCCCAAACCACAGTAGACTCACAGCTATTGTCAATCAGAGCAAATGAAATCAGATATCTTCAAGGGTAGCTCCTTACTTGTTGAAGGTACATCTGACTGCTAGTGTGTATCTGTGTAATTGAAATATCATGGGGTATGTATTTCTAAGTGACTTTTGTTTGGTTTTGTTTTTTAATATTTACTCAAGGATATTAAAGGAAAGTTTTCAGCTAAGTGATACAAAGAACAGAAGATGACTTTGGGAAAATCCAGGTAACAGAATATCCTGAGTTAATCCTCATTCACAAGCTGTTGGTTGAACTGCTCACCCTATATTCAGCATCCACCTTTACTGTTTTTACTGAAATCTTAAGATATGAAGGCACACACAATTAACATATTTCAGTTCAATTAAAAGACAGCACATATGATGCTCCAGCAATTCAGAAAAAAATGTGTCTGTTTTGAGAGTTCTCTTTCTTCCCTAATCACAGAAAATTCAGTCCATCTGATAAAAGATGAGACTTAATATTTCTCGACTAGATTCTGTTTTTCCTTGTGACATTTTAAACAGGCCTGAATAAATACCAGATACCACCAATAATATTCCACCAACACAGCATTTGGACATACTGTAGACATCAATCAGGTTATAAAGCCATAAACAAACTCTACAGCTCAGACTACAACAGAACTTTGTGAACACTAAAATTGTGGGTCTAGATTTTGTATTATTTTTGTTTACAAGGGACTCCGGAGCCAAAACTGACAACAGATAGTATTCATCTGAATCTAGTCCAGACTGCAAGTTATGAAATTCAGCAGTAACTCATTTGTTCTATCCTGTTTCCTGATAGGACAGAGGGAAGCGGTACTCTGAAGAAAGGGGAGAATGGTGAAAAAGAAAAGAGGCTGCGTATGGTTTTCCCCTCAACCCTGAAAATCCCCACCTACAACCAGCTGTATCAGTCCTAGACACTAGGAAGTGGTCTAGATTAACCACGTCACTTTGTACATATTCCTGTTGCAAAACAAAGGCAATCGTAGCACAGTCACCCAATAATCACAGCATAGCTACCTATGATACATTGCTGTTTAGAGCTGTTAAGGAAGCCAAACAGAAATTTAGCAACATAGCAAACGTAGGACTTCCAGCATTAGACAATTATTTTTTTTTATTCTCTGTGCTTCTTGAAGCCTTGAACTTTCCCCCCGCAGAGCCACTGTTCTAAGCAAATGAGGAACCATGTGGCTCATTACATCTATTTAATTTACTTGCTGCTAGCTCGTAATGACTTACTAATAGCCCCCACTTTGGAAGTGTTTAGCACATTGATTAGAAAGTAAATAAACTCAGTAATCATAAAAATGGACTGTAATACCCAAAGGAAAAGCACAGGATATTTTTAGATTCATAAAACACATACAGAGACAAAAATCCTAAACTCCCAACAGCTAGAACGTATTCTAATGGTTTCTTATCTGAATGATGTGGAAAAAAATCCCACAATTTTTCCTTTAAAGATAAAAATCAGCTCCTATTCCCACCCAGTATTTCTACATCTTAGAGATACAAGAGTATGTTTCTATAATTTTATCATCCATTTAAAGCTAGTCATCTGATAGAAAACAAAAGCACTATCTCTAAAAGGTTTTCCAATACCTTTTCTTCTCTGTTTCTGAAACTTAAAGACATCTGTTTTGAAAATGAAGGCTACCCACATGGTAGTCTAACCAGCAGATATTTTTTTACATATAGCTATGTAAATAGCCATGAAGAATGATTTTTAGTAGCTAACTTCCCTACTTTTTCTTCATAAATGTCATACCTTCAGAACTTCTCTTACCCAGAGATACAAATATTTATCAGAGAAAACAACCTCTCTGAGTCAGACTTAACTTAAAACTTATTGTCTGTCAACAAATTTTTGGAGGGTGTTCAAGATCATAATATAGAAAGCTATCAAATTTGAAATAAATTACTTGGTTAGAAGTGAAAAGATCTAGAAAATGGTCAGATTCAGCCAAATTAGTAAAACATTATTCTTCAGTGTCTGACAGAAATATACATTAATTTTGCAGAGTATAATATTTCTGACTTTGTGAGAAGATATATTGTCCTTCATTCTAATTAGGAATTTTTTTCATTAAAACTTCAGAGTATCATTATGTACACACTTCACAGCATCTGTTTTTTTTTAAAAAAATGATCTCAAGCCTTAGACATTCAAGACAGCAAGCCAAAGTTTTTATCACAGTGAGTTATTGGTATATACCTGTTGCAGATGAGTGTTTTAGATCACTTAAAGAGTTTATAAAAGTGCAACTCAACAGGCAGTGTTCAATCTATTACCTAATGCATGGAGGAAATATACAAGTTACTCTGGATTTGGAACATTTGCACAGAGAGCAGGGTTGTGAAAAGGTGAAGGAGACCCTCCCACTTAGTTACAAGTTTCATAAAAGACCCCCTTGCTTTTTAAACTTCTCAGAGAGCAGTCTAGATGTGGCTATTTCCACTCCTAGTCCCAGACTTGGTCAACAGTTTATGTCTAAAGGGTTAAATTAAAGGATTTTTATTCTCATTAAAGCTGTTATAGTTTCCTGTTCTAATCACTAAGTCTCTCTCCCTTATTCCCTTTCTCTTCCCCCTTGGGGAGGGAGGGGCGTTAAGAGAGAGCATCTGTTGCAGGTCTAAGGGGCTGCCCTGACCCTAAACCGTGACAATGTGTTAACTCAATCATTTAGATCATTTAGGTAGGTTTTCAAGGTTTCAGCATGCCTATTCCCAATTCACTTACCTTCCACCCAGGAATGAGGCGTTAGCGTGCTCCAGAGTTTGAACTCTTCAGCCTGAACATAAAGTTGGTAGTTCGTTGCAAATTTCATATCCTAGGTTTCCCAAAGCAGACACTCAGGCACTGGAATTTGTAAAATTAAATAATTCATAGAATGGTACATCAATAGGGTCATCTCTGGAAAGGGGTTGCATCCACACACAGAAATCCTATGACAGTTATACCCTTACAGACCATACATCCACCCCTTATATGACAGTTCAGTCCAATAGTAATACTTGGATCTGGGGTCTTCTTGTTTCTCATTGGGCCCAAAAATTATTCTGGTCTGACATCTTCTAACTCCTTATTGAATTTCTTCATTGTCTCCAGACAGGTCATTATTTTGTCTAGCTGCACCTGCTGTTGATGGTTGTAGCCTTGAAGTCTCCTTATCTTCTTATTCCCACAGGTTCTAGAGACCCTTTTTTTGACTAAGTAGGTACATATTCAGTAAGTCCAAGTGTAAATTTACAGCTTGTGGCCTAAGGCTTCACCAAATGTAGCTATTCATGCTAAGTAAGTAAAGCTAAGCAAACACCATAATAAATCACACAGCATTATAACTCTAATTTATTCTATTTAAAACTTACTTATTTAACCTAAACAACTAATATCTCTTAACTTTGAGAGGCATCCCGGCTCAGGGAAAGAGTTGCCTGGCATACAGTCCAGTTTTCATCCAGGGAGAATTCAGATTGGGTACATCCACCAATCTGTTGTTGATAGAAGATCTTGTTGCTGGAGATCACCACCATGAAGCCACACTGCCTAGCAAGGAGAGCTCAAATAAGGCTCCCTTAGGCTGTCATATCATATTTATGGGATAAAGTGGTTGGCTCGTAGACAAATTGCATACAGTGGGAAAGGTATGCATAAGATTCCTTGCACCCATAACTAACTTTGTTCACTCTGCTCCTTTGTGTGTTTCCTAGAGGCATTCTTGGCCTGGCTATGGCTCAGGCCTTTACCTCCTTAGAAACCTATACCAAACTGCTGCTGATTGGGTTAAGGGGGGGCGGCAAATTAAAAAAAAAAAGATAAAGGCACTTATTTATAAGAAAAGAACACATTCTACATTGGTCTACAGTCTGTGCACAGCCCTGGCAGGTCTGTGTACCTGCATCCACCAGAAGTCTTACATATCTGATCTTTACATTGAAAAATGCTGAGCTGTTCAGCCTTGTCCAAGCAGAAATGCTTCTGGGAATGTGTAGGAGGACTTCAGAGTCTGGAGGACCAAGGGGCTTATGAGTTCAGGTGTGTGAATCTGAGACAGCAGCTCTGGAGATGTACCTAGGATTGCAGTTTGGAATTTGAAGGCTAAATGTTGCCTAAAGTCCTTTTTCAGAGATACAGATACTTTTTTTTTTTTATTTTAAGTGCCCTTAATTAACCTTTAAGTTTTATATTTCCCACCCACAAAGCAGAGATACCAGTGTTTCTTGCATCACTCAGACACAAGTGAGTGACAATTTTAAGGACTGCAGGATGATCCAGGCACAGCTGTGAACTGGACTATGCACATACTGAAGATAAACTGATTCACCCCACAGCTCTTTCAGCCTTCCAAGCATCTTAAGACTTAGACACTCACAGTGTGAGAACACATAAGCTATCCTCTGAAGAGTAAACTTGATGGTCACTCTGAACAGATATTTAACACTTTACCAAAGGTTTGAAAAAGGCCTCAAAAGTGGTGAACCCTAGATATAATTTACATTCTCTGTTGAGACAAGCAGTGGCCTTTCTGACAAAATAATTCCTAAACACTTCTTTAGATATTCAAATATATATCAAACACGTTTTCTTCTAGACTGTCTCAGGACAGATAATTGCTCTTGCATGTGGAAGACTAACACTAAAGCACAATGCAATGGTCCTGTAAATTACAGGAGAGAGATCTGCAGCCTGTGCCTTCAGCAGAAAAAAGTAATAAACAAGCTATGATTCCTGAATCTACTTGACAGACACTGAATGGACATTTAAAAGCCAGATGATGGAAATGGACACAGAAACCCAATATTTAGCTGACTATGCACCTTTTCATATCTCTGATATGTACAATAGTGAGATAGTAAATATTCACAGAGAAAATAATAGCTTTGCTTTTTGATCAAGTAGCAGTAAAAAAATCTTATTCATGGATGGATCTCATTAATGTTTATAAATATGGAAAAGGTG
The DNA here is from genome assembly GCA_027560015.1 of Chloroceryle amazona. NCBI lineage: Eukaryota > Metazoa > Chordata > Aves > Coraciiformes > Cerylidae > Chloroceryle > Chloroceryle amazona. Next base: position 19,741 of record JANHFX010029594.1, on the reverse strand, counting down.
AGTGTCAGGAAGATGGAGCCAGGCTCTTCTCAGTAATGTCCAATGACAGGACAAGGGCAAATGAGTGCAAGCTGGAACAAAGGAGGTTCCACGTAAATGTAAGAAGAAACTTTTTCACAGTGAGAGCGAAGGAGCACTGGAACAGGCTGCCCAGGGAGGTTGTGGAGTCTCCTTCTCTGGAGACATTCAAAACCTGTATGTACACGTTCCTGTGTGACCTGATCTAGGTGATCCTGCTCTGTCAGGGGGGGTGGACTAGATGATCTTTCAAGGTCCCTTCCAACCCTGAACATTCTGTGATTAACTTTTTCTTTCCTCTGTCTAGACTACTTCTTCCATCTAGGTTTCTGTCTGTAGTTTTTTAGCACTCTGTAGTATGTTTGTAGTTCCACATCTTTTCAACTGTCCAGTTTGGATTTGTCTCCACATATATCTCCTCTGAGTTGCTCATTTTCATAAACACATTTATTGCCTTGTTCTTATGGACTACTGCCCTTACAGAGATTTTTCTTAGCTTTTGAAAAATCTCTCTTAATTATTTATAAAACTACATCAGTGTATTAGTAATAGAATTTAATTACTACTTATGCAACTACCAGGTTTATTTTTTTTAACTCTCTTCAATTGTAATTGCAAAAGTAAATTATATCCGTTGGTTTCTTGTCAGTGACTTGACAATAGTCTCAGAAATACTTTCAAATTGCTGGACATGTATATGCCAGCTTGCATACTTCTGAATGTATACGGCACGGGACAATATAAGCAACCCTTTAAGTTTCTGTGCACAGAAATTTCTCCCAAAGCCTCCTTTGTGGGAACTGTGAAGTTGTTGCACTCCCATTGCTGATGCTGCATCCAGTATTGCTATCTTCAACTTCCTGTAAGTCAGACTGCAGCACTTAGCTATCCAGTTCTAATTCTGTGTGATATTAAAAGGGAACACAGCATTATACTTGTGCAAATTCAAAGACCTGCACACTCATAACTTCCTGAGAATGTAGTGCTTTCTGAATGTGATTAGATGGCTGGTGCCAACACAACCACTAGATACCATATCACATCCCTTGATCTTGAGTCTGGGGTAGTGCATCAGTTCTGCCAGTTTATTTAACAGGAGGCATATGAAAAAAATGTGATTGTTAGTTTTCAGCATATTTTTCACTACTAATGCTTCCACTGACAACATGGGTCTTTGTAGTCAGCAAATGACAGTTAAACAATTGTTTACATGAGTTATAGAAAGACACATCCCAGCTAGGATACTATACAGAAAAGGTACTTTAATTTTGTGCTGTATAACAAATGAACAGGCTAACAGCCCAATTTTCTCTATTAATGCACTATTATTCAGTGATAAACTCAACTGACATAGTTTAATAACAACACACAATAGAATCAAATATATATGAAGAATTGCATATTAAGGATTATTTATTTTATTCAAAGAAATCCTCTGCCCTAAAATCAGTCTTATTTCCCAATGCTACAAGAAATTGCTGGTAAATAAGTTTTTCATTTGTAATTTGTCTGGTATAATAGATGTGTGTAAGCTTTGTATTTGTCGCCGTACTGACCAATATATACTCAGTACTAAGAAAGCTGCTTGGTATCTCAGATTAAGCTTTTTGTAAAAGACAGGGAAATCATCCAGCAGAAATGAAGTGATAAGTGAGGTGTTTGAAACGAAGCAGTGAATGCTGTCAGCAAACTGTTCTGTGTTTGATAGAGGCTGGACTGGAAATATAATTTGAAAAACTAAAAAAAACCCTATAACTGCTCAAGAAGCTTCTCAGCAGATTTCTTCCAGTGACATAAATGAAACACAGTAGGAGGCAAATACTAAATTTAAGGCATAACTGGACCATTCCAATGAGTTCAGAAAAACACAAATCTCCACCCAGACTCTCAGATAACTCCGTATAGTGACGGGTGTAATTGCTGCATATTCCACAGCTCTGGAGAAGTCAAAACTGTCTTGGGGGCTTTCTTAAAAAGGCTAAGCTGGCTTTGGAATATTTTCAAGAAATAATGAGAGCCACAAGGTAATCAATCCATGAACTCCATCCTTGGAGATATTCAAAAGCTATCTCGACATTGTCTTGGGCAGCCGGCTGGTGGTGACTCAGCTTGAGCAGGGGGTTGGACCAGTTGACCTCCAGAGGTCCCTTCCAACATCAACCCTTCTGGGATTCTGCAAATAATTTTTATAAGGAACTTAAAATTTCAAGCTGAACTGATGTTATCAGTTCTACAAAAGAGTCTATTTTTTCAGATTCATAGAGGCAAGCACAGAAGGAATTAAATGGTCATTGCACTGAAGCTATAGTAGTTATTTCATTAAGGCCCTAACTCTATTTAAACTTTCAAGTAAAGATATCTAATTCTGACTTTCAGGTCTCAACCAGCTTAATCCATGCTGCTAAGTAAGTTGTGGTATTGAATGTCCTTTCCACTAACAGTTGTATCTCATCTAATTTACATGGGTACAGCTTCAGTTTCCATATTTTTCACATATGCTAAAGGCCTACCAATCTCTAAAATCTTTACCCAGAAAGTAAATTTAGACCACAGTCTGAAACACAGCTGGAACATCCCTTACTACAGTGGAACAATTTCACCATAGTTGAAATCATCAGTTGTTTCTGGTCTCCACCAGTGTAGAACAGGATAGCCATTGCTATAAAGCAAGAAACACTCAAAAAAATGTGACATTTTCTATTGTCTCAATTCTGCTCAGGATCATGGCTTGTGTACCAACCAGACTTAAAATCTTATGTCATTAACTTTGAGTCTGAGATCACTGGGAAAGGCTCTAATTTTGTGGTATCAGTAGAAAATGAAATATGATGACCTCATCTTCAGAAATGTGTTTCTATGTTAAAACAAATATCAGAAATATCTCAGTATAATGTGATTCTGATTTTTTTCCAGATTCTTATAACTAAAAGCCAACAGTTCAGAGATGGCCTGATTTACAGAGGAAAAAAAAATACTTTGGGAAGGAAGAGCAGGTTTGAGCAGAAGAGGAGATATCTGAGCTAGATGTCAAAGGAAAGGATGGGAAAGGAAAGGATGGGAAAGGAAAGGATGGGAAAGGAAAGGATGGGAAAGGAAAGGAAAGGAAAGGAAAGGAAAGGAAAGGAAAGGAAAGGAAAGGAAAGGAAAGGAAAGGAAAGGAAA